>JAPYZE010002468.1:0-46402 GCA_030522805.1 Leptomastidea abnormis
TTTTCATCTGCAAAATTTGTCCTCCAGACTATAAGTTTCCACCATCAATGCGATTCAGTAAATTCCATATCCTTGAGTCAGACAAAATAAAGTAAAAAAACTTGAGTGTAGAGCATGTCAACTTTTGGCAGATAAGCTAGAGAGACGAAAATTCCAAAGCGAACGGTGCGCTGGTCTGCTGGAAGAGCTTTTTCACGCGATATGCTCGCCCAAAATTTTTTCTTTGATGCATCCACCAGCCTACTACTCGTATATGGAGAAAGCGAACAAGGAATGTTTGCGAAAGCCATAGAAAACAATTGCGTGGAAAGAAAAAGTTTTGAGTAAGTGTAGTGGAGGGAGGTCACAAGCGGAAAATCTATTTTCGTATAAGGGCGTACGCGAGGTTGTTGCCCAGAGCTTTTTTTTTCTTCTTTTGACCAAGTGGACTGTAGTTTTGCAGGCTGACGATTTTTGCAACGAATAATAAAATGTTTGCGTTGTCGCGATTTTTTTTTGTTTTATGTCCTTGTTCTCTCTTTTACTTTTTCTTTATTTTTGTTTTTGAAGTATACAATAAAAGGCACAAATATCGTACGTTTATTCACATTAAATTGAATTCAGTGTTCTAAAAATTAGTTTTAGTGCAAATTGTGCTTCTGCTTTTAAATTTAACAATTTTTAAAATTATGAATGAGATTTTCAGGCAAAAGGAAACATTTATTTAATAATCGTTTTGTTCTTTTATTTATTTATTTATTTATTTTACAATTTTTGACAAAAAATATTGAATAAAATTTATTTTGTTAAAAACAAAAGAGTTGTTCACCTTTTTCTCTTCTTTTCTTATCCTAGCAGTTTGAAAAAAAAATCTTAGTTCCTTGTTTTTTTTTGTACCTGCTGCGTTCTTGAGGCTTTAGTGCATTATTCAAGTTACAAGCACAGCCCCGCTTTTATAAAGCAAGGGTTCTTTTGCGATAAACTTTACCGAACAGTCCTTACTTGTCAACCTCAATAAGAATGCCTCAGTTCCTTAAATTGCGTCTTTTTATTTAAAGCGTAGCTCGCTTCTCATTCCTCTCCTCCAAAAAACTATGACCTTATTTTTAGTTCTTTATTAACCTGCACATTCACGAATATACATTCATTATAGCTAATTTATTAGCCGAATAATTTTTGTTAATTTAAATAAAAAATAGTATTATTTTAAATTTAGAACGTTTACCTTTTTGTAAATTAAATAATTTATAAAACAAAAGGATAAACAATTAAGCTTGAAAACAAATTGAAACTCCGTGAGGCATTAAAAATTGTATTTAATTACTCGGACTTGTTCAAAATTTGAAATAAAAATGTTCTTTTTTTTTTAAAAAAATAAAATTATTTCATTTCTTTACAAATTTTTATAAAAAATTTTTTTTCATGAACTAATTACATCTTATTATTGTTAATTATTTCATAATTTCTAATTTATTTTAAATAAATTTTTTTAATTACATAACTAACAACCTTTTACAAAGTAATTGTAGAAAATAATTTTATTTTCTTGAAATAAGAAAAGAAAAAAAAAGTCAGTAAAAAGCTTGACTACACACTGTTCTGCTAAAAGTCATTCGCTATCTTCTTTCTTCTCGTTTGAAATCCATTTAACGTAAGTTTTACACCAAGCAAACTACTTTGTTACAGCAGTTCGAGTATAGTGCAAGCAAGAAAGCCTTGAGCTTTTGCCATCTATGAGAGAAAAGAGAAAAAACAAGCGCTATTACACACACACAGCAAAGCTCATTTTCAAACCGTCTCTCCTTTAAAAGCTCGCTCGTTCACTCAAGCGAGAACTTCTCCGAGCAGAACCTTACTCCTATAGCATTCATACAGCCGTACAATTTTTTTTCTTCCTCGTCCTTACCGTCTTTTCCCGTCTCACCGGGTGAAAAACATTTGCAGCAAGTAGCAGCAGCGAGGGTTGATGGAAGTTAGCTAGGAGGCGAGCCGACAACGATGCCATTGTCATGCCGGTTCAGCAGCCATTGTTCGGAAGTTAGTCGGCCAGTAGTGGTGGTGATGGTGGACCCCAGCGGCTTTCAGGCTTACATAATAGTCCACGCTATTGTGTCCTTTCGATTGCATAATTTCAGTCGCGGCTCGATGCAACCACCTTCATCCCTCTCTCTCTCTCTCTCTCTCTCTTACACCCTTTATACACCCTCCCAACGACGACGCTTACTCTCAGGGGAGAAGCTCGCACGGCTAAAGCTCGGTGCGTTCGATCTGAACGCGAAGATGAGATGATGCACTGCATCCGCTTAGTTATATTTTATTGTTCAATATGACGATGTTTGGCCGAATACTAGCTACGTAGTGTAGTAACTCTGAACTGAAAGGGCCTTGACGAGGGTTTGTTGGTCCCATAATCGAGGTAAGAATATTTTAGGGTTGTTAGGGTTGACACTTTGTTAGAATATATTTTCTGCGATATATTTATTTCTCATTTGATTAAAAATATATTCAATCAAATAATTTTTTTTTTTTTTAATTTGGTGTCACATTAGTACGTAACAAATACTTTCAAAATATTCACTTAAATATAAAGTCTTAAAATATTTCTTCTATGCTCAAACATACATTTATTTATTTTTACCTACAACAACAACAATCAAAATTTCACAAGCGACAAATCAAAATCAGTGGTTTGTGTAGTCGAAAAAGTTTCGTCTTGCTTTTCAAATAAAGTTTGAAAAAGCCACTGGTCAACTCGGTTCCCTCTGTCATAAAGGCATAATTTTCAAGTCACGATTCCAGCCACACTCTAAGGGCACAATACTTGAGCATTCGCCCTCTTTTTTTTACACCCTTCTTTTTTTGGAGTCGCAGACATGTTCTTTCCGTGTCCCTTCCTGGTAAAGAAAAAAAATTGTTACACAGGACTGTGTGTGTGGCGAAGGACGCTAGTCTATTCAATTGGGTTCCGCTGGTGGCGCCTAATGCGCAATCTGAAAAGTTCGTTCTGTGCTTTTTTATTCGACTGGCACGTGTGAAACTGCTTTCTCGTGGTCCAAGCTTTTCATCGCGCTTTTTTTTTTTTATCCTACGCAACAAAAATGTCCAATGCGAGTCTCATTTTCTAGACACATCACTTTGTATAGCTCTGCAAGCAACTTTTTTTTCTTTTATATCGCATTTTTTTTCTAACTTTACTTCTTTCATTCATACTATTTTAGCCATCTTTTCGTGTATTTAAACTCAAGATTTAAAAAATAAAATTTTAAAATTAAAGTATGGTTAAATTTAATATTTACCACCTTAAGATGTCAAAATCTGATAAATCAATTAGAATTACAACTAAAACTAGAAATAAATAAATAATGAAGAATAGTCATAGAGAAGAATCATGAGGAGTGTACCGAGAGCTTATCGATTTCTGCTCTTTAAATATATTGAAATACATTATAACCTTTTACTTTAGGTATATTATTATATCAAAAAATTAACACATCTTAAATGTAACAGAAAAAAATTAGAAGCAAAAAAAAACCAGTTTGCTTTCAAAGTAAAGCGTAAATTCAAAAGAAGTTTCTTTAAAGATTGGTTTACTAAAAAAAAAGGAGGAGCAACTTCGATCCATCACACATATACCGACGGAAACGGCAAAGCAGTCCATGTATTTCCTTGAGCAAAAGGAAGGATCTGCTGAGAAAGTCTGTAGCCTCGCGACTATCGATCATCAAGCGCGTGGTTGCGCTGAAAGCGCCACTAATACGCTGTCACTCGACAACGCTATTAACTCCCTATATATATCTACTCGGCAGCGTCACCTCGTAGTGCGACTTCGTTTGCACTTATATATAATACCATATAACCCGTCCGGTTGTATATATATATACTTGTGAATGAGCGATCGCACATAGCTTAGCTATTTTGTAAAGGTAATCCTTCTCGTTGTGGTGCAACCGAATATAATACTCTTCTCTTATATCCTGCGATGCTTCTTGCGTATCAACCATCTTGATGCTTGACAAAATCGAATTTTTTTTTATATACCACATACTCATTTTTCTTTCTTAATTTATTCTTTACGTAAAAGAAAGTATTCGCGTGATTTTTATTTTTTGTCTAGTTACATCAGAATTTCGATCGGTATAAAAATCTATTGCTGTAACAATATAATAGCGCTCGACAAATTTCAAATTCTGACGTTCTCTTATGTTTTTATCGATCAACTAACAAAAAAAAATTTGACAGCCCAATTTTCTCTCCAGATTACAATTTTAAAAGCATGCGCATATACTTTGATCCTTTTTTTCCTGTGATGGATTAAAATTAACAACTCTGTCAGGCTCATCCGTCTGCCAGAGTGAGGGATCCAGTGTATTATAGACAGTCGATAGCGCAAAACTTTTCGCAAAATTTTCCAGGTTAAATAAAAAAAGATAGCTCTATTCGTTTTTAACTTTTTGCACATTGTGACAATCTAATTCATCATTTTGCTTAACATTTAATGTATAAAACTTTGAATAATGGACAGAAGATAACGCAGTAATCGGTACTCTAAAGTCTATTTTACTGAGCAAATTTTAAAACATATAAAGTGGAACAATTAACTCTTGACTTTTTCTAACCGATTTACATGTGTTTACTTGATCTACAAGATCTGTCATGAAACTTTACAAAAGCATACCCAGGTGACTTCTCTTACCTCTATTCAGAAACAAAAAAATTTTAATTGCGTAGGGAATGGTTAATTAAAAGAGAGAATCAAGTAAAGAGACTTAAAGTTTCAAAGGGCTGGTAAGCACAATGGAAAATTTACAGCTTGTTGCTGCTACACAATCCATTTTGTAGTACGGAATTTTCACGTGCTCTTTCAATTGTAGCTGATATACAATGTACGCGTTAAACTGTGGAATTGCCGCTGGACGCTTATAAGGGATGAAATTTTATTTAGTTTGCAATTGAAATATTTTGCTTTTGTCGATTTATATTGTAACCGTGGACTTCTGTTGGCTTCTACAATTGAGTGAAAATAAACCATACATCGGCTTTTCTCAAACAAGAGTTGTTATTCGAAGTAAATTTACAAGTTTGTTTGTTATTTACATTCAATATTTTTCGTTGAAAATTGGTAGAATTGAATGGTTCCAAAAATTTTTACTCGATTTAATTAAAATAAATTAAAACATTTTAAAGTAAGATATTGACTGATATTGACGAGGTGAAGAAGAAATAATCTTACGAAAGTCAATGTCACAAGCTAAAGTTCTTAAGTCGGAATAAAATTTTCAGCTTTGAATTCGTAATTTTGACATATAACGGAAATTGTAAATTTACTCTTGTAACTTGCTTTCGCATTGAGCGTATAAATGCTGCATTTGCACTTCGCATTGTTCCCTAAAACTTACTCTGTGAAACAAAATTAGCGTATATACATTCACGTAAAATAGCTATTTTTGTTTTTCGAATTTCCTTCCACTACGACGGACAATCGAAAGCAGTTAACAATTAAGTACCAACTAAGAGAATTGCAGCTTCAAGTAAAATAATTGCTTTTCATTATAATTTAAGTTTATTACTATCGCAATTTTTTCAAAATTATAACTTCTATAAAGAAAAATGATTTTTCTATTTTTGTAAATATTTTAGAATGCTTGTATACAAATTTAGAAAATTTTTCTTTATACCAACTTTTAATTAAAAATAAAATTGCAATAACGTATTATACTAAGAAACTTATGATACATCTCTTACAAAAAAACCCACATAAATTTTAACCATAATATATTCATACTTCCAACAAGTCCAATCACCGCAAATACCAATCTTTCACGCTGGCAACGAGTACACTGTATGCTAACTACTCTCCTTCTTTCAAAGAAAAGGCTAAAAAAGAAAGAATAGAAAAAAAAGAAAAGAAAATACCTCAATGAAACAGCACGGACATAAGCCTGTATAAAGACTTGTGGCGCTTACCTCGGACGTTTTTTCCCCTAAGACAAGCCATATTTCAATTGCACACTTTTCTCTTTGCACCCGCAAGAAATCTACGCAGGCTTAGTTGGAAAAGCGGTCGGTATACGCATATACATACATATAAGAGACTATACGCTCGTTATATACGCCAATGCACCCCGGGGGCTGCTCTTTTACTACATATATATTCTCGCGTCACGCATCTTTTTACCTCTACGGACATTTCAGCCATCGTATATACATCGACGATGTTCTTTACTCTCCCTATACTTTCTCTCTTTTATTTCTCTTCGCTTGACAACGCGTATACTTGATTTTTAAACTGCGTTGAATATTCGTTCATTTTGATAGCGGTACATGCTCATGTATATACACCACCTGCTGTTGTGTATACATCTGATCAAGTATTAGCTGGTCACATGATTGTTCGACCTTGATCGAATATATAACTCTACCTGAATTGGTATTTTATGTTTGAAAAAGAAGTGCGGGTGATATGTAGATACATTATTAGATTAGATAGGCAAAACAAAATTAATATATTTCTAAGTAAAGGTTTAATTTATAAACTTGTTTTTCATATAAATTCAATATTGTCTGCAATTATAATACCAATAAAAATAGTAGAATAAAAAATCTGACATCAACGTCAGATATATTTAAACATAGTAAAATCGAAAAAGTCAACTGTAATTGTCTTTATGAGCTCGGTTGTATCTGATATCTCATTAACAACATAGCCTTATTCTTAACTAAAAAGATAGTAAAAATAAAAAAATTATAAAAAAAAAAAAACTTTTAAAACATCGCTGTAGCTTATATACAATAACGCAAAAAGTGTAGTTTGTTCATAAGTTTTATTTTTGCAAAGGTGAACATACGACATGTAGGTAGGTAGCTTTTGCTGCAGGCGACTTAACGCTCATTCGCCTTTTACAAGCCTGCACACCTTGAACAAGTTAAAACGAGTCCAATCTCTCTAGACTGCCCTATACCACACTTGTCTGCTTATATACTCAAAGAATCCAAGGAATGCTTCCCGGTGTGAAAGAACTATACAAGATGATACAGATTGCACGCGATAATAAAATAATAAAATCATACTTTAATGTTCTTTATAAATGTATTTGCTGTGCAATAATCTTAGGTAGCACATAAAAAAAAAGAACTTCGCTCGTATAAAAAATAGTATAAGAGAGTATTTTCATATTATAATTGTCCGCATGCTGAATGTATTTAGTTTAAAACTATATACCTTTGTGTATATTGAGTGTAGAAAATATAATTAGCATTATTTTTAAAACATTTTCTTACCTTTTCATCATTTTTAAAGTTGAAGTGTAGAAAAGAAAAATCTATCTTGTATAAGCTTCCCCTGAAATTTAAAGTTTACGATCATTAATAAAATAATTAGATACAATATCTATTATTTAAATGTTAAGTTTAAAAAAATGGAAAATGATCATATTGTATTGTAGAATTTAACTAATCGTACTACTAATTTAACGTTTTCATTGTCAACTGCATGAAAAGATCGTGACTTGTAAAATTACGTATTAACTTTTAAGCTTTTAAGCATCTTATCTTACATCACTAGGGAGCTTATGTGCAAAACAATAAGTCTGTGTTATTATCTCTTAAAATTAAAAATTTTTGCTACAAAAAAGTTTACAATTAAAAAAAAAAGCTTAGTTACTAATAGGAGTGCATGAAAATTTAAAAACTAATCCACTCACGTTTAACAATTTTTTATTTAAAAAGTTTCTGTTAATCCATAAAAAAGTCAATTTCTCATTTTTTCTTAAAACGGCTTCATCAAAAACGCATTAGCTAACATCCGCTAAAGTAAGGTTAAACAAAAAGTCAACTCGGAACCAATCACAAGTCCATAAACTCCTATCGTCTCTCATATTCTCCTGTCTTCCCAATTTGAGGCCACCCACACGTTGTTTCACCCACGTGATACCACACACATGGCATTCAAGATCATCTTTGTTAAAATGCATAAAAAAACTGAACGTTCGATAGAGATAAGAAAGCTTATCCAGACCGAGCATATTCATCAGCATCTTGGTGGATGACTCGCCAGTAAAAAAAAAAAGGAAAACCTGGCTACTGTATGCCTTTCTCGATCCCATAAATTTCTCTTCCAATTTTGCCCCTTACCATCCTTCTCTCACCACTTCAATAAACTAATACACGCCCGATCATCCGGGTAAATGCTTATGCAAATGAAATTCAGAGTTGCGCGTGCGCGAAAATTTATCGGCATCGTCATTAGCCGTCTCACCCAAACACCGAGATCGTGCTTGTGTGGTAGTTTTTTAGAATATAATTTTTAAAAAATAATTTTACTCTAAGGTGCAATGATCCTCAGCATTATTCTTTATTTCGCTGTCAATTTTAACGTCTTATTGTCATTTAACTGGAATTTTTATTTACTAAACTCCTCTGTATCTTATATTTTATAATATATTAATTATAATTTTTATATTCTCTTACATCACCGGCTAAGATAATCACACTAAACCACTACACAGCTAAGACTAAAACTTACTTCCTCGACTTCCTCGTAGCAATTCCAAGCTACGTACTTTTACATTCACGCTATACCACAAAGCACAAAAACCCGATGTCCTGTTTTCTCATTAAGATCCAAGAACGCTACTGTGCAATCATCCAGTAGTTAAAAAAAAAAGAAAAGGTACACGCAAGTCACAAGAAGCGTAACACGTCTTGAAGAGAGAAGTAAGCGTGAACGATCTCGCATAATTGTGAGCTCTCACAAGCTGGACAACCTGGTGTTAATCAAAATCGCGCCTCTATCCTCCAACAAGAAAAAAAAAAGCTTGGTAGATTTTCAAAGAGCAAAGTCGCCGCAGCGACTTGTTAACCCTACAAGGAAAGTCAAGTTTAAGAACTGTATTACTATGAGCAGTGAAGAAAAAATCTAAAATAAATAGAAGAAGTCTGGGTAAAAACATGAAGCATGTTACGCGTCGTACTAAATTTTTTTACTGTGTTGGCATTAGAAGCTTAAGATGCCACTCGCGAGTCGTAGATATAACTGACCGTCTGTTAGGTTTATGGGCTCGTAAGTTTATTTCTTGTGCGATGTTTCGCTTATTTTGCCATGAATATAATACATGTATGTGCATGGGTAACGAAGTCCAAGTATTAGAAGACGACTATAAGTGCGTGAGGGAAATACCTGTGAAATATTTTTTTTAAAGTTTAATGGTGATTCAAGGCGTAGGCATGTGAATAATGATAAAAGTTATGGCTAATGAATGATTGGAAATATTTCATATTAAAGAATCATACAAACGTACGACTTACATTTGAAATAGAATACCTAAATGTATAATCTTAAAAATTGTCCTCTAAATACATTTGGGTAAACATTCAATTTCTGCAATTAAAAGATAATCAATAAAAACAAAGAAAGAGTAATACCAGAGTCGTCCATAAAAGTAGATAGCACAAGCTCAAAAAAAGGCTGACTGATAACTTCGAATCGGATTTAAAGCACCATTTAAAAAGATCCGATATCCGTAGTGTTGTCGTTTAGAAAACAAAAATCTTGCAGATTATTCATTTCAGGACTTACAAGCACTCCTGGAACTCTAGCGTAGTGCGAAAAGTAAAGCGAATTCCATGAGCTCGCGCCGATTCACCAGCACAGCGAGATAAAGTTTTTCACGCGTGCGAGCGCGGCCGTCATGGAAGATTCAGGGGCGCGCGAACGTTTTTTTTTTTAGCCTGCGCGTATTTCGCTGAGAATAAAGGGAAAGGGATAAAGGAAGAACAAGGTGCATCCAAGCTCAAGCCATAAGCGGAGTTTCAATATTTTATGCAGGCCGAGGTATAGAAGCGAAAGCGAGTGAAGATACGGTCGGTAAGAGAAATAGAGAAAGAGCTTAATGTGTACAATTGCAAGGAAAATATAACTAACTCGATCTTCTCAGCAAGGTGGCCTTATTTACGCTTGTGTATACATAATTTGTGTCTGACCCTACTTATTAAAAAAATGCGCTGTTTACCACCCAGCCACACCATACCGAGCTTATTTCTTGCGCTTATAGCAACCATCAACTCCTCTTGATCTCCATTATATTTTACGCTGCAATTACTAGCTGAAATTCTTTTTAAAATAAAGTGATTTCTTTTGAAATTTGTTTAAAAATGACTGAATAAAAGTTGTTATTACATTGAAAAAGATACAGAGATGGACTGCTTGAGATTGCATTTGATGGTGTGAAAAAGGAAAAAAACGTTTAAATCGATTCAGATGAAATCCAGTTTTAAAACACGTGAAAACTGTTTTATCAAAAATCATTAAATGTTTTATCACGAATCATCTTTTATAATATAAAATCGCATTTCTCTGTTTGTAATTCTTGCTGAAACTTTGCCGTTCATTTAATACAATTCGACTTATTTTAATTGTAAATCCAGGCATTTTTGTCATTTCCATATTAGCCTTACTCATGCCTACCAACTATATAATTTTCCTATTTCATTTAGAAAATCAAGTTCAATTTCACTTAAAGCTTTGGTTGGCTAGAGAGTATTTCAGATATAACGCAGATGTTAGTGAATTCATGTTTATAATATTTCAGTTAAACACGACGATGTTATTACATTATTCAAAAGCATCAACACAATCAAATTAAATTATATCATTTGTTTAAAGTCAGCAATAAAAATTCAAGTTTATTATTTATAAGTATCGTTATACATAGAAAGTTTGAAAATGCAAATTTTTATTTGAAATCAATTAAAGAAAATGTGTGAATCATTATTTGGATTGTGGATCTGTGACAATACCAGAAAAAACTTCAATAAATTGATCGGTGATAATCTTGAACATAAATGGTCTATCAACTTTCAACACTTTTGGCTTTGCTGGCTCGCTAAACGGTGAGAACATGGCCATTCCTTGCACAACTGTAAAAAATTTATATTATGTATAAAAAAGTTATATATTATGTACGAAACGACTTTAGAATTTGTAAAATACATTTTTTTACACTAAAGCAGAAAAGTTATTTAAGCGTGAAGAAATGTTTATTTTATTAACAATGAAAATTCTTGTAATTATGGTAGTAATATAGAGTAATTTAAAAAGTAATAAAATGTACGCTAGACAACTTTAAACTAGGCTAAATCATTTTTTTTTTTAAATTATTTTTTATTAATTAAGACTCTGATTGAATCAGGGATTATCCCCTAATTCAATCAGAAAAATCTCCTCCTGAAACTGTCTTTTTAACAAGTAGAAAAATTATTAAAAAATATTTTTACAGACCCCACTACTACGTAGATATTGAAAAAAATAAAAATAAGTAATACAATTAAATATACATAGCTTATGAAAATAATTGAATTGAAATAAAAAAAAGAAATGTAAAATTTAATATGTACAAAATGAGTATCAATACACACCAGTTAAGAAAAAAAAAATTGAAAAGAATAAAAAGCAAAGTGAGAAAGAATGAAACAACTTACCCGTGGCGGCTGCAGCTTCAGTGCCCTCTTCGTTCACATTGATGACAGCCTTTTGTTTTACTTCACTAATCATAATATTTTTATTTGAAATTCTTGCGAAATTAGCAGCTTCAGTAAACATGTCAGTCATGCCCATCTGATTTATTTAAAATTTATTATCATTAATTATAATCGTAAAAAGTATAAAAATTTAGTTTTTGAAATCAGAACTTACGTTTTTCAAGATGGGGTTAAGTTTAATTTCTTTTTCAATTTTAAATTTAGGCAGGTACAATTCGACTTCAGTCATACGCATAGCAAAACGAATACGAGTGAGGTAGATTGAGTCAAGATTTCTTTTGAGCTCGTCCAGGCCATTAACTTTATTAGGTACAATAATTAACATCTTCAAACTTGAATTCTACAATCAAATAAAATTAAAATTGAATTATAAATTACTTAAAATTATTTATTTTTTAGACCTTTATTTTTTCTTCTTAGGTGCGTATTATACAATTAAAATAGTGCAAGAAAAATAAGTTTTAAAGTAAACTTGCCTGATAAGGAAGTCCAATAAATTTGGCGTTCAAATCAAGTAGTTCTCCATAAAAGTAATCTTCTTTATTATACATGGTAGACACTAATTTTTCCTTCGTTTCATTATTCTCCACGTAGTTAAAAGGTCTGTCTGTTGTGTTTTGTTGTTTAAAGGGTTTAGCCCATTTGCCGTTGAAGTAAATGGCATTTAAAAGTATTATACGTGTGTCCTTGGTAATTTCCTCTACGAAAATTTAATATGATCATTTAATTAATTATATTTATGAAATTGTTTAATTATACTCGCATTTATACTCACTTTCTTCAACCAATTCGGTTATCTTCTCTTGAGTTTCCTCACTCACCCAGTTATTAATTTCTCTGGCAGCCGCTTCAGGATCTTCGTTATCAAGGGAGCCAATTTCGGAAAGGAATGATCTACTGGTCAGCTGTTTGAATTCGGGCTTCAGCTGGAATTTCTTGGCCACGTACATTTTGTTCGCGACGTTGAGGATATCATTTTCTACTTTCTGTACCAAACCATGAAATATAGATGTATTAATACAAGTGAAATACTATGTCATGTTACAAATATTTATTGGCAGTGTTCCACTTACATTAAGCTCTTGGATGATATTCTGAAAACCTTGTTGAGCAAGCTTATCGTCGGATGGCAGGTAAAGGGAATTACGCATTTGAACTGAAGTGTTACCTTCAGCTCCATAGGCTACCATTGATAGAACTATATGAGCACTTAATGCCGAGCAAATCAGGTTTCCTTCATTTTCTTTAGATACTTCCTGTTAACATTAGTTGAATTTTGTTTTCGTTAAATACTTTTTCTTTAAATTTTATATTTTTTTTAGCTTTTGTAGTTTATGTATGTACATGATTTTATAAAATAATTGTGTAGAGAAAATTAATAATAAAAAAGATGCTTACCCTAAGGAATTTTAAAGAGAATGCTTGGGTGCTATCGAACACCACCGATTTTTCGGCTATGCCATAGGCGACGCATAGCACAAACGTTAGTACTAATGTATCTGAAAATAAAACAGGGATATGTGACCGACATTTAAACTTTCATGTCATTTTGAATTATATACTGGTATAGCTTGGTATTTCAATGAAATAAGTATAGTAATAAAAATACTTACAGGACCGCATGTTGTTTTTAGTCTTCCTTGATGCAACTGTGTATAGATCGATCTTTGAGAGCAACTATCCAACGGCAAGATTCACTAATCTTATATACTCATTAGTTCGAGACCTGGTACTGTGAATAACACGTACGTATTACGTAAATGATAGCTGTTATTTTCATTTACAATTAGATCAAAACAATGGCAAAATATTTGTAGCTGTAAATGGTATTTTTTAATTCTGTGCGTAAGTTCTTATTTTTTTTGCTTTGCTAGGGCAAAGACGTCACACTAGATAATAACATATTTTTTTTTGTTTTCGCTATTTTACTGTTGGGCTTGTCGCTAGGGCCCCAATACCAGCTATTTATGAAAAGCGCATTCCAGAACTTATTTGTGTTCTGTTTATTTTGAATCTGTTTTAATAAAGTGGGTAAAGAGGAATACATTTAGCACTTGCCCAGGCTATGACCTGTGGATTGAAGGAAACTCGTTTATAAAACCGCTGCCAAGTATTTGGCAGAAAGCTCCCTCAAATACAATTTTATTTCATTAAATAATTGACGCAAGTAGCTGTTTACTAGTCATGGCGCCTTGTAATATATAACTAAATCGAGGTCACAAGTGCGTCAACGAAAAAAAATTGTCCCGCGTATTTTTCTTTACCCTCTCAGCGTATTTGCTCAAGTGCAAGGGCGGTCATTAAAAAGAAAAATATGAAATAATGATGGTACACACAAACTCATCTGTACATACACACGCATATATACATCACACAAAACTAACAAAACGATATGTGACTATGGACACATATGCTGTATAAGTGTATTATAAAAAATATACTACTTTGAATTTATATGAAAAAAGCTTACTGAAAATTTACTTTTAAATGGCTATTAAACGTGAAAATACATAAGCAGCAAAAATACTTATTAAAAATATTATCACGCTTTTTATGACTAAAGCTAGCCTTACGCACACAGGCAAACTTTAATGGGTTTCTACTGCCCTGTATTACAAGTTAAATTAGCATTTAACCCAATTAAGCAGATCGCAAATATATGCTCTTACTTTCGTTTAATGCTCGAAGTGCATGCCCAAATCAATTTAGATAACGAAAGGACATAGTCGGCTTTTTTTTTATCTTACGCCTGCGGGGGAAAAATATAAAAATAAAAAGAAAATAAGCGAAAAAAGCAAGCTAGAGATAAAAATCGCTTTCTAATTATGTTTGCGCTTTTATCGTTTTGAGTAGGAGTTTGGTACGACTCTGGTAAAAAAGAATACTGTAAAAATATACTTTTTTGGTATTTCTTGTTTACGTAATCAAGTAATTTTTTGTAAACGAGATAAGCTTCGTGCGTAAAAAATGTCATGTTTCTTTATCGTTGAATAAAAAATAATGTAATGTATGATCGTACATAGAAAGAAAATATATGTATATATTTTCTTTCGATCTTTGAATGGTAGCGACAGCAAATATATGATAAATTGCGCAAAAGAACTGTCAACTTTGCCGAAGGCAGATGTGTCAGTTATAGTTTTCGACACTCGTAAAAAATATGTACCAACAATTTTTTTTGTAAATATTTAAGCAATTTTGTCGACAGTATTTTTATATCACACATACTGTATCCTTTTTTTTACTTATACTTTTTAATATTTCATACAAGTATGTGCTATTATTTGTGACTTTATGCATACAAGAAAAAAGTAATATTAACTGACGTATTGTTCTTTTGAATATTTAATCTTCGGACGCATATTCATCGAATATTTTAAATGTACATGTGAAAAAGTGACATATTGTATATTTCACTGCAATTTTGTCCAAAGATTCTCGAGAAAATATAAATCTCTGATAGAACCTGTCAGTTTAAAAATGATTATTTATTATCGATATTGATTAAATCAATTAAAATTTTTTTTATGGTAATTTTTTTATACCCTTAACAAAGCACTTTAATAAAATTAACCATACATTATGTACTAGGTAACTGAACAGTCACAATACAGATCGACAAGCCTTCTCAAATTTGTCCGCAAAGCACGCTCACCTAACCTAAAAAAGTAGCAAGTTCAAAGTATCCAACAAACAAAAAAAGAAAGCAGCAAAAGCAGCAAAACTGCTTTAAAATTTCGAAACTCGTGGAATTCGCAGTAGAAGCGGTAATACCGCGGGATCAGCAGAGCCGAAGGCTCACATGTAGAGCGCTTCGAGCTTGCACTGGAGCTAAATCGTTTTGCGGGAGAGGAGGAGGGTTAAGTTTTCCGGGTGTTGGGTAAAGTTCGGCAGTCAGTAAATACGGGACCGCCAAGCTTACTATACTATCCTAGCTTCTTGCGGTCTCCGAAGCTCACTTGAACTTGTGCTCCGAATTCGTTCGTTCCCTATCCCCTCCCATAGTGTATTAGCCTCCTATCTTCATATCGATGCTATATGATCTTTATGGATTTTTATATTTTTGTAAGTTTGGTGAATAATGAGGCCACCTGTTTTTTTTTTGTGAAAAAGACTTCAGTTGAGAATATTTTGTTCTATAGATGGTACTCCTGAATGAAAATATGAATACAACAATGGGTTATACTTTGAACGACGTTGTAAATATAGTGTTTTATGAAAACTTGACGTTCGATATTAAGCGCTAAAGTATATAATTTGAGATAATGGTAAAATTTGACGGATGATGTAAAAGTTGTTTAAAATTATTAAAGTTGATATGGACTGCTATGTATTTTAATGGATATCAAAATACAGATGAAACTAATATGTTATATTTTATAATGAACTTCATGTTTTTGTAAAACATATATTATCCCATTATGAGCTTTTTTTAAATAAATAATAATAAAAAGTTCTCCCATTACAAAATTAAAAAGTTTGAATATTATGCCATTATCTGTACCCTTCTACTTACATTTAAAATTTATTTAATTAACTTCGAAATAAATGTGTGTCATATTAATGCAACAATAAAATACATTTTTGTATTACTATTTATATTTACCTCATTATACTTATTCAGATAAATAACAATAATTTATATACGAGTCTTTAAAAAAAAATGTATTACAATACTACATTATTATTTCTGTTAAATACATTTAAAAATATATCTTAAGTATAAATTATGCACGTACTAGACACGCAATTATTCTCTCGACTAACGGACCCAACATTGCATTTATCCTCCACTTTCATCCCGTAATACTTCCTCATCTTCTTGAGCCCTTAAAAAAAAAGAAGAAGAAATCTCACAAGGTAAACGGCGACTAATCGGCTACACGAAAATCTTATCTCTTACGCGCATTCCTCCACTGTAAAACCAAATCTACATACATCATTCGAAACCAGCTTTAACGCGAGACAGTTGGTCGCGCCCATGACCGATAAACATCAACCAACAGCCAGCCCCTCTCAATGCTTTCATAAAACGATCTCAAGAAACAAAAGTGTCTTAAGAAATGAAAGAGGAGAAAAAGAAAATGAAGAAATCCACCAAGGGATATACCCCTGCTTGTATACTACCCTTCAAGTACAAGGCGGAGTTTGTGCGCTAAGCAGGAGTCTGGGGCGGAAATACCGGAAATGCTCGAGGCCTCGACCTTGCGCTTGTATACAAGAGTATAACGTAGAGAGCCTCTGGCTCTCTTGGAAACGGGAGGCGGGCTAGCGTAAGCAACAACGTCGCCGTGGGTGCCGCGGATGATTATCTCTCGGCCGAGATCACGGCATGTTGGTACATATACTCTACGTCTGTTCAAGTATGCGAGTACTGAAGTTACGAGCTGTATACTAGATGTTATGTGCAAGTGTGTATACGCCCTACCCGCGAGGCTAGCTTTGGCGTATACTATACGGATAAATTTTTTTAAGGGAAAATCAAGTGGTTATTTTATGTAGCATATGATAGTTAAGAAGAGTTAGGATTATTGTGGTTATAGAGACAAAGTAAGGGTTTTTAATAAATTATGAAGTTTAGTTGAATAAAAGATTATCTTTTTTTTTTTGTTTCAGAACTTTGTAACATAAAATACAAAGTTTTAATATTAAGTAATGTAATATACGTTTTTGTTTACTTCTACGATTGGACAAATATATGATCAACAAATAAAATTTCTTATTTTATATATTGTTTACGTATACTACAATTTTTGGATGAAAAAGATTTTCGTTTTATCAATTTTTTAATCTAAAGATAAGAAGTAAGGATGAAAATTTTAACTCAAATTTATAATACTGCACCTATCTTATGTGTATCTACTAGAAGTAGATAGTACCAAAAACTAGTCAGACGTGAAAAGATAAAATACCAAAATTGTACTATTTTCTTGAAGCAGCAGATCTGTTTAAATTGATATTGTAAATCCTAATATTTTAAACAAGTTTTTTTTTATACATATTATACCATTACAAAAATAATAACAATAAATTAATACTAAAAAAACCTTGAAGTGAATAATCTAACAAAAATTCACTATACAACTATAGGTAAACCTTTTTTTGTCTTAATAACAGTAATTTTCTTTCAAGTAAAACAAGCAATTTTAAATCCACTTTTAACTTCGCTATCTAATCCAAACATTTAACAAAAACAACTCGGTTGTTCTCAAACGCGATATCAGAGCAACTCAATATAAGCCTTGAGGGCCACCAGTCGCTCGTTTTACAATGCTCCTTCGTTAGTTGCAACGAAACGACTTACAGTATTCCAAATCCTCGCCGTTGCACAATTTATTATCTCTGGTCCCCTTGGTCTCCTTCCACATTTCCCATATTGCCGCGAAAATAAATAGAGAAGGATAGCAAGAGAAGGAAACGGGGGGAAGGGTTTAAAGAGGAATAAAGACAGGAGTAAACGAGCGGAACCGATGGCACGAGTCGCTGCAGACGCGTACACGCGCGCGCGCTCGCCCTCAGAGGAGAAGTTGAGGAGAAGGAGAGTAAGAGAGAGAGAGAGAGAGAGAGAGAGAGAGAGAGAGAGAGAGAGTCACAGGATAACGGCTTGTAATAAACGGAAGGTTACGCTGCCGGTGAGAGGATACAGGGAGAGAAAGAGAAAGAGAGAGAGAGAGAGGTAGAGAGTGAAGTGAAGCAAGCAAGCAGGAGAAGCGCCCTCTGAATTGGACATGCGGGAGGCAGGAGAGAAGGAGGATGAGAAGGGGGCGAGTTTATGTACGAGAATGAGGATATTCGCTGCCGGCGGCGCCGCCTGCCAGGGATAACACGTCCGGGGGAACGATTCATTACTCCGACATGTTCGTGCCCTGTCTCCGCTCCTCTCTGGCCTGTCTTTTCTCTTTCTCTCTCTCTTACTCCCTTCTTCTTCCGCGAGCCAAAGCCCGCGTGGTTATCTGCGCGCCTTCTGTACACGCTCCTCCTCCTTCTACTACTACAACTACTCTTCTTCGCTATATATCCCAAGCACCCGTCGCGCTGGCGCTTCTTTATCTATTCTCTACTCTCCACCCATTCTCTCTCTCTCTCTCTCAAAACCTTCTCTCAGATCTCCACCCGCTGTTTTTCTTGACCTCCTCCCTTTTACACACTATTTCTTATCGCAGCTCTCTGCGCCTCGTCTCTTCCGCATCCTCGAGCTTTTCATTTTTATCCTTGATCCCTCGATTTGTGACTACGCTTATCTTTCCATCTTGATTCGATTGTTGACCCTTATCTTTTTTTTTTTAATTTTATGAGAATTTTCTGGTCAACTTTTAATGAAAATCTATTGATAGCTGTAATGAAGTTCTTAGAAAACAACGATATAATAGAAATGTGGTTGATTACAGAGTGTTAAAGTTTTTGTTATTATTGATTGATGTTTTATCAAGATTTTATATTTCATTTCTAGATTATAAAAGTAAAATATTAAAATTATGACTTTATTTGTAGCTTGTACCTCTCAATTTTCAGTATTATTAATAAACTGTAGATGAATAGCATTCAATTGTAAATTCCATTTGTAGCTATTCATTTATAACAATGCATTCTTCGACTTTATTTGAAAGTCACTGAAATCAGTATTGTTACTTTAGTAACAAAAGTATAAATAAAGGAAATAGCAATAGGAGAAAAAAGCTTGTCAGTCGAGTGATAGAAAATAAATTGCCAGGTGTCGAATACCTTGTACGCTTTAACAGACCAATGGATTCGAACGATTTTCCTATTACCATCGTTAAGTTCGAGACTTTGTCTTTCTCTGTTCTTCTTTTTATCAATTGACTTTTCCTTTCTTGCCCTTTTGGTTGCAGCAGTCAATGTCTTTACTCCCCTATACCTTCTCCATCTCTTTTACCCTCGTCTTCGAGCCTTTCATTAATTTAGCGTCTTTTACGTAGTATAGCAGCAGCAGACTAAGAAAACTGGAACACACCAGCTTACAAAGAAATCCACTGTGTTTGACGTAACTTCAATCGAAACACGTCTTTTCTTTAACGGTCTTTTACGTCTTTCCACTCTCTCTCTCTCTCTCTCTCTCTCTTCTGTTAAAACGAAAGAAAACTAATGACTATCGTAAATTATTGCTGTCAAATTATTTAGCTGTCCTATTTATTAACCATCAGCTTTGTTCTTATCAAAGTTTAAATTATCCTTTCATCAGCACCTTTAATAGTTTACATGTGCAATGACCTGGACAGTTGATTAAATTCTCATCTCATTTCAACTACGACTTCACTCTCGCCATAACGTCCCTTTACAAACAAACTACTTTTTTTTCTCCAAAAAGTGTAGTTTTACCAATGTTTCCCAGTTCTCAAAAGAAACTAGTGTTGCATTTTACTACTCTTTAGTATTAGACACGTAAAACGACGCAGTTGATGTCTCTTGTTTGTCCATTTTCTACCGTGCATTGTGTACTTTCGTCGTCCGGTCGGAAAATTGGAAAAGTTTAATTCAACAAGGCCAATGACCTGACCAGTTGTAACTGTATATATCGACATGCTGGGTAACGCCTTGTTATTTGGAACGACCTACAGTGAAAATATTAATAAAGCAAATAATTGAAGTATAATACTAGATATAGTTAATGAAATTCAGTATCCTCATAGGTCGGATGTGCTTTTGAATAATTAAGATCTGCTGTTGGAGACACATCGTGTGCTTTCGTGCTTTTATTCAATCATATCCTACATAGAAATGGTCTGCTTTCTAGCAAATATAATAACCAGTCTCTCTCTCTCTCTCTCTCTCTCTCTCTCTCTCTTGACTCTAGAATATTCCAACACAGAAGCTAAATGTATAAGCATATTATGGTTTTGAAAAAGATATGTACTTGCAAGGAAGTAGAGTTACTTTTCAAGTGGTAATTAGTTTTCACTACAGACTTTCGGATTATAATTATGTTTGCAGCTAATTTTATAATAGAAAAAAAAAAGAGAGAGAAGAAAGAAAAATATTTCACGTAATGTTATTTCTTTAAAAGGTTACCAAGCATAATGTATTTGACAACAAAGATAAGATTTTTGTTGAAATTACATTTTATTTTCCTCCTTGTGCTTGTTTAAAAAAAAAAAAAATGTTTTGCAATGGCTTTTCGTTGTCAGTTTGGCTTCCAAACGGAATACTTCTCTTTGTAGTAGCTTTATTAAAATTAAATGTGGTAGGATAGTACGTCCATTTGTAAAGAACGTAAAAAAATCCTAGTGCGCTCAGTTTTTTCAAGCAAAAAAAAGCCTCACAAAATTATATATTGTTAAAGTACAATCAACAATGAAAAAAAGTATATACACAATGTATAACCGAAGCCTCACTTCAACTTTTGTAAATATTTTCTTTTTCATCTGTTTTCATTTAACAGAAATTTTTTTTTCAAAAACTAACTTTCTTATTACGAGATCTTTCACGTAACAAAAACTCAAGTCCTGAAAATTTCTCAAGTATAATACAGCAGATATTATATCGGTACACAGGATAGTTAACGAAGTAGCTGCATCGTGTAAAAATAAAGTAAAGCAATCTTTTGCCGAGAAAAATCTATAAGTTCGCGCATAGGTCTTGATAACCTTTAGCTATACATCTATTCGCGCTTCAATTAACACAAGCTCTATATAGATGTGCTGTACCAACCAAGCATGATGCTTAGCTGTATTGTAAAATGCAACGAGAGGCTTCGTTTCCAAGCTCTTAGTCTGCACGTATGAACAGAGTAGCCGTTGGTTAAGCGCTTATATATTCTTTACCGAGATGAGCACGTATATATATGCTTTCATGTTCATGCTCTGTTTACATGCTCGAGCTGTTGGAAAATATCGACGAGGTATAGATACAGGTATATTTTTAGTTTGATCCTTGTGCATAGTGGATACTGATTAGAACAATGAGAATTTCTAAGCTCTTACTAATCGAGCAAGACGAGTGGGCTATTTTTTTATTCATGCATAACATAATAGGTACTCAAGATGTTCTTTTTTTATTAGTCTAATGTATGTCAAACTAGTTGCTAAATATTAAACAAGTGAGCTTGCAGTAATTATTTAAACAATGAGTAAATAATAAATTCAGCAAAAATACGTATCTTTAATATTTTCATCTCTATATTCAAAACCATTGTCTGTAAGCAATTGTAAAACATTAACATCAAGCCAAAAGCTCGCAAGCTCGAGGCTAAAAAAAAAACGACACTCGTTCAAGCGAAATTCCGTAAGGCAGTCGATACTCGTAGCCCTTTCTCGATTTCCATTCGAGCCTATCCGACTAAATCCACACACATGAACCCCTGCGCGCCTCGGGTTGAATGCTTGAGCAATATAGCCATGTATAGACCGGATACGAGATCCGGCTCCAGACGCGCGTGTACTCGAGATATGCGGAGAGAGAAGCAGCAGACTGGTCGAACGTTATAGGGTGGTTATAGGGAGAGGGAAGACTACTACTACTACTACTACTACCGTTGACCATGCGTTCGAAGGCGTAGAGGAATATATACCTGGGAGTGCAAATATGTATCGAGGGAGCTTAGAAGCGCGAGCTGGTTGAGGCGAGGAGAAGTGGCTGGCCGAGTGCCAGGTTCAATACACCCGGGACCCATTCAGAAGTAGCATCTGGCCGGAAGCCACTGGACTTGTGTGTGTATTGCTAGAGTAAGTATCCTTCTCTCTTATTCGAACCTTTGGAAATGGTCAGTTGAGATGGATCGATTAAAAAAAAATTCGACGGATTAATAGAGAAAAAGAGAACACGAGGTTTGAAATGGCTGGTAAAGTTGATGAATAATTTTATGTGATTCGTGATGATTGATGAAGAGTATTTTGCGTTTTTTTTTGCTACTTTTTAATGTTCTTTGATGAATGGTTTGATCAATGGATCTGCCAATATGTATTAACAAACTAAGGTGTTTGAAAAATGCATTTCGTAATTTAATATTTATTGATTACATTGTATTTTATAATGATACGGAAATAAGAATTTTTAATTTAGATATTAAAGTTGTTATTTAAGAAATTTCAAATAATATTAACTTAAAAATAAAATACTCTTAAAAAATCTGTTGAATTTGTTTAACAATTTCATAAAATATGAAAATTTTCATTTAAAAAATTTATACCTGGATGAGTGATGCTATGCAAACGAAAGAAAAAAAAAATTAATCGAGTAAAAATAAAAAAATTCTTAAACTTTTCGGAAAAAAACTTGCTCTTGAAGTGCCGGGCCTCGTTTAAAATCCACTTTTGTGCGCTAATGTTAATCGCCGCAAAAGAAATAAGCGGATAAAGTACTCGGAACTTCGAACTTTTGAACTACAACGGTATTTTACTGCTTCGCCCAGCTGCTGCTGCTGCTGTGCATTTTTTTCTCGCGAGCGATGCATTTTTTAGCGAGAACAAGGGCCGGAGAAAAGGCAAATGTTTTATACGCAGGGGCTCACGAGATGATACGCATACGGGCGTACATTGCATTCCACTTCGAAAAGATCGAGATGGTCAGCCAGCAATAATGGCTTGAGAGTATAAAAGAAGAGAAAATTGGTAAAAGAAAAAAGCAAAATTATCGTTCGCCTACTGTCCTGCAAAAAAAATGGGACTACCGGCTTTTTATCAAACATAAACTTTTTCTCGTTTTTGTTCGATGAAAAAGCGATGTCAAAGAATAGTGGAGTCATCTTTTCTACATTCAAGCTTAGTGACTCGAATAAAGATTCTTGATTTAAGACTAAACCGAATAATCTTATTTCCGTTTTCACAAGGGATACAATGTGCTAGAAATTTTTGCTTTAAAGCAAAGCTTTGTTTTATGATTATTATTGATAGAAGTATGACCTTAATAATATTTTTCCTTAATATTGTATGTATACAAGAAAATATTTCTTTAAAAAAATATTTTATTCCTATAAAATAATGAGTTGCAAATTAGAAAAGTGAGAAATACAGAAATAGCTTTTAAATAGAAACAACTTAAAAAAAGCTTTTTTCCCAACAATTTTTATCACAAAAATAAAAATCTCTTTGCAATCGAATTTTCATCGTCATTCTTCATTCCAATATTTTTTTTTATCTATCCATCGGTAATATTAAAAAGATAAAATTGAATGTTTAAAAAAAATAACATTCTTTTTAAAAAAATGTATGCTTGTACAATTTTTTTTTTTTTTTGTTGTAAAAGAAAAAAATAGATTGTCAAAAGTACCTGTGTAAAAATATGGAAAGCACGCAAGCTTTCACGTATGCTAGCTGGCGAGAGTTTTAATGAAAAGCGTGTCGGCATGGTCGTTGAATTCCGGACTTTGATCCGATAACTCTGAGTACAGAAACTGCAGAGCTGCTGAGAGCTTTTTTTTCGTTCTACTAAATGTAATGTCCTCCATATAGTTTCAAATAATTTTTACAATAAGCCAACATATACTAAAATATGTTTTAAAATAAATTTTACATTATGTATTAATTACAATCCGTTTACCCATAACTCTAAATTTTTATAAAATCAATAAAATTACTCTTACACTGACAACATAAAAACTTTCATGACCTCATTTACGATCCTACAAAAATACGTGTAAATAAGCAATTTCATCCACTTTACTTCGAAAACGTCAATATATAAAACCGTAAAATTTCAAGTTAATCAATGCAGTAGTAGCATCATCATCATCATCATCATCATCATCATCATCAAAAACGCATACCTTGCCAAAAGCGTATCTCACCCGCACGAAGAGATAAGTACTCAACGCATCATCGAAAGACCCGCTATCTATATAGTACCCGACACAGCTGTCCGCCAAAATTCAACGACGTATATCCCAAAGAAGAAGAGCTTTACGTGACGACGACGACGACAACGACAACATCGTCGACGACGCGTTGACGATGATTCGCTCGTAAAGCCCAAACGAGCCTTAGGGCCTGTTCGACATACGAAAGATACGCGCGACAGGTGAACGAGGTCTGATGTGTGTATGTATATACACATATATAGATGCACACACGCGAAAGAGTTACCTGCGTTAAGTCTTATCGCAACGAGTCAGCTGGCTTTGTATATATATACGAGTTATATATAAGAAGGAGGAGAGAGAGGAGAGAAAGCTATATAGTGTTTTTATGACACCCCCGGGCTATTGCTATCCTACTGCTGTTGTTGTTGTTGCTGCTTTTGTGAACGTCTGCAGCTGAGACTTATATACGCTTGAGAGCTCGCGCAAGCTGACCGGCTCTATGTGAGCTTAACTTTGCAACGTGTGTCTTCTTGACGTGGGTAAGATGTCTGTGTGCTTGAGTATATTCTGTATATGAATCGTTTGCCTAGAGAGGCTTTTCTTCTTGTTGAATTATGTTGAATGAGCGAGGTGAGAATCTCATTTGAAAGAAAGTTTATATGACTGTGTTAATGACTGTTGGTATGTCTATTGGAATTGATGAGAATTAAAGAAAAAAAAATTGAGTTTTTTAGAGTTAAAAAAAAATAAAATTGATAGCTATAGTTTTTATTAATCTAATAAAGATCTGATATTTTAATTTATATCACATAACAAATAACAGCAGCAGTAGCAATGGTCCAGAATAATTAATTTTTTGCCAACATATTATTTCGACATGTTTTATTAAAATTAAATTCATCGCACCGCGTATAATTGTATACAATTAATCAAGTCCCACATTTCACACAGAGACAGAGCTAAAAGCTTTATGGTCTCGAGCACCAAGAGAACTAACCGCAGCCGTCGAAGTTGTTAAAAAGAAAATACAATTCGTCTTTATGAATTTTCATGACTCGCAGGTGGCAAAAGTTTTGTGCGTGTTAAAGCCCTTCAATTAAAAAAAAAATAAAAGCAACTTGATGAAAAAAAAAAAAAAATTGCTGTGAAACGAGAGATGGAGAGTGAGAAAACTAAAAAAAATAAAAGTAAAGCGTAACAAGTCGTAGCAGGACGACGAGTATAAGAAAAAGAAAAGAAAAGAAAGATGTATAAAAGCCACTTGCGCAACTTGGCCATACGCTTGAGGGGCCAAGAACAGCGCGTAACGCATAACAAGAGTGTACGAAGAGTTCTCTCTCTCTCTCTCTCTCTCTAGTATGTGCCGCCCGGCTATTTAAAAAACAAAAAGAAAAAAAAACCTTTTTTCCGATACAAACGCGAGCCGACGCCCCCGTCCTGCGGCTTTGGACGGATGCCTTGATATACACCGGAGTTTCGCGATTGCGATTCAATCAGATAATCGACGCTGCCTCAGCAGCAGGAGCACGTGCACGTATATTCGCCAGAGAGAGAGAAAGATGCGCCTCGGCTATCGAATTCAATCCATCGGCAAAAATCCGTGAGATACGGCGCGGACCGCGCGAAAAAAAAGGAGAGCTCTGAAGAGAAGGAGGAAGAAGAAGAAGCAGGCATAGTAATAATAATAAGCCCTCTGCTGTTGCTCTTTCTTACTCGCGAAACCGTAGCTTACGCTTACTCTTTTTTTTTAGCCCAACGGTAGACCCAGGGTGGCAAAAATCGTCTCAAGAGCTAGCGGGGTTAAAAAAAAAAAACGAAGATGAAGCAGCCAAGAGATTGCGCACTTTATTGGTCGTACAGTCTTGATGGAAAATAAGTAGAGCAGAATAATTCCTTTTGCTGGAAGCCGAAGACTATCTTTAAGAAAAAGAAGGAGGAGAAAGGTTGGATGATAAGGGATTACGTCAAGCTATCATCCTTGTGCTCTTTACCTCTCTCGACACCAAATACGAAAGATTACCCTTTAAGGAGATTTTACAGGAGCGACGTTATTATTCATACGCGCTAAATTTGCAAGATGAGCGACATTGCTATCAAGATCGAGCTTTAAAGCTCAAATTCCGCGTAAAAATAAACGATGTATTCTATCCAAGTCAGAATTTTGGGGGGAAAAAAATAAATTTGCATATCGACCTAGTAATTTTGAAAATTAGAACGTCACCAAAAACTTGTAATTCTTGTATAACTTCCAGACTGACCAAAAAAATTAAAAATTCCAAAATTGAAGTTTGCATCTTATTGTGTATAAACATAAACACATACATACAAGTATGTATGAACTGTATACACAAAAATTGCGCCAAGCAAACACGCCTGTATATTTCGCGGAAGCCAATTTGAAAATAATGATTTCGTCCAAAAAATTCAAGACGGGCGCGGTCGAGGAGAGAAAGATACTTTGGAAAAAAAGCCGACGCATTATATTGGTAGGCTTCTCTTTACCCCTTTCCTCCTCTCATATAACCCTTTTTCCCCAAGGGTTTCAGCTTGCGTTATATGTCTGCACGCACTCGCGTATTACAAGGGAGAGAGAGGAGAATATTATTGTACCCAAGCTCCTTCTCTCTTGGCGTAAGTGTCGCCGCCCGAGGTAAAGAATAAAGAGGAGGCTGTTGCTGTCTTGCGCGTGCTTGAGCTCATCACTACTGTGTGCGGTTGTGCATATGACGAAGGAAAGAGGGGACGAGTAATTATCGGCATCTGCACACGCTGTGCCGAAGGTAGAACGCGAACCGATCTTATCGATTTGGTATAGAGCACTATGAACACCGTTCTTTTCTCTTTGAAGCACTTTCTGATGAGAATGTGTATGTGTGACAAAGATGTATGGGATATATATAATAAGGTATTGAAAGAAAATTATGAGAAAGAGGTAAAGAAGAGCTTGCACGTATGCGTGGTTTAGACAATCTCAAAAGAGGTTCACTGTTAAGAAATTGTTGGCTGACAAAGTAATCTAAGCATGTCTCATCCTACGAAATTGATTTTAAAATTTTTTTAAAAAGATGCACCTTTATTACAATTTTCTTCTTTGCGAGTTTGTAATTTTACTTTTTCAAGAATATTATCATAAATATTTTGTAGAAACTCTATAATTTTTTTTTTGTAGTGTGTTTAAATAAAGTTGCCGTAATATCGCTCTCAAGTTTCTCGCAGTTTCGAAAATTAAAATGGTCCCCACGGTGAGTTTAATTTAGAATTTAAAAATGCGGGCATAATAAAAAAAAAGAGGGAGAGAATGAGACGTGGCCCTAACAGAGACGTTGGAAAGATACCATAATTGCAAAGTCATAAAAAATGCAAAGGTATTTCATCACCTCTCTTACTCTCCTTTCTCTCACTTCTACCCCCTTTTTTTTTACTCTCAAACTTGGGTAAACACTATTTCGTACCATCAAAAAATTATTACGCAAATCCATATTTATTCATGCGGAAAGGACGAAAACGAGCTCTCCCTACTCCCTATGAATAATGAATTTTTTACATGAAAAATTTTCGATGCATCCGAGAAAGTAGACGTAAACTCGTAACGATAAGACATGGCAAGTGGACTGTTGGATATAGCTGAGCAGATGAGAGAAAGAGAAGGAAAAAAAAAGAGATCGATGGAGATCTAAAGATTTGAGTAAGAGAAAGAGCCCGTGGGGCCAAGTACGCGTGCTATGGAAGGGTAATCGGTGTGCCGATGAGGGCCCCAGCAGCTGCCTTGATTTATCGGCCCTCATAATGCCAAGAGAAAGAGAGAAAGAGAGAGAGTCGCCTTTTGCTCGGATCTACATTGTTATGCAAATGACACGCTCGATTGGGAGGACCGAATGGGACGGCCTTAGGACTTTTCAATTTTGGACTTTCGGACCATACTTGAAATTTTTTATCTACTTTTTTTAACTGATTATGATATGATTCATTATATGATATTAAGATCATTATTATATCATAAATTATAGTTTCTAGAATGTAAGCATTATTTATTCTACCAATAAATTAAACAAACTATCTTTTATGTATATTCAAACAAAGTATTTTTATCATTTTTATTAATTATTTTGTCAGTTAAATTTTTCTTTTTTTTTTGTAATGTTTAAAAATTTCATTTATCCTGCATAACTCAACATAACAGTAATTTCACATATGTAAATCAGTACGTAACTACATCTTTTAAATTAATCTTTTTTTCTCTCCGCACCGATCTCACTTTTCACCCTTGCTCGTAAAAAATACAAGTTTGCAAAACAAAACCAAAAAAAAAGGAGATAAAAAAATATATCGATCGCCCAGCGTTGTCGATCTTGCTGATACAAAATCGAGAAGCGATATAATACCGCCGGTGGCCCAACGTTGCTTGATATCGCGTACTTATACTTATATGTATATATACCACCTATACCTACCCGATGATGCGCGCAGATGTAAAACACGATGGCAGTAGTAGTGGCAGCAATCGGTAGACTCTTGCGCTCTGGCACGCGTGCGCCAGCCTGTCATTATCGGTAATGACGGCCGCGGCTCTTTCCCTGTCTCTCTTTCTCTTGTATATAAGAGCCAA
Source organism: Leptomastidea abnormis (assembly GCA_030522805.1). Lineage (NCBI taxonomy): Eukaryota > Metazoa > Arthropoda > Insecta > Hymenoptera > Encyrtidae > Leptomastidea > Leptomastidea abnormis. The sequence goes on from JAPYZE010002468.1 coordinate 28,872, forward strand.
AGGCAGCAATGAAGTGCAGGAGGTAGAAGAGAAGAAGAAGAAGAGAGGATTGGTAGTGGTGGTAAAACCGGGTCCCGGTGGCGCCCTAGGGACATATAGGTGTACGGCTGCACAAAAAATTGCGTGGGAAAGCTGAAGCGTGATGGCAGTAGCAATGCATGAATGCTATATGTATGTTGTACGAATTTACTGGCACGTAGCGCGCGCGAAAGAGAGAGAGCAAATGCCTAATGCTACTTCTTTTGCCTTCAGCTGTGTTTTTGTCCTTGGTTTTCTTTTTTTGTCGATGGTCAAGTACGATGATGTTTGCTTTTTTTTAGGAGAAAGCTATTTATTTTTTTTTTTACTTGTAAAATTGTCGAACGCCTGGGTAGACATGATTGCTACGTTTTTGCGCATAATGTATTATTTTTTCGAGAAATAATTTGAAAAGAATTTGGGTTACAAAACTATTCAAAAATTATATGTTTTGTAATAAAATTGTCTATTGAAATGAGAATTATCATAATTCATAATTCATTACTGTTTACTCAAAAAATATATACCAATTCATATTTTTAGAATTTATCACTCATAACTGACATACATTTTTTATTAATAAAATTATCTTGACAATTATTTATTACATCGAATAAATATTAAACGATCATATTGAAACATTATTTATTGCGTTCGAAGCACGTATTGCTTGAAAAAAAAAATAAAATAAAAATAACAATATACAGCCTCGTAGATTTTCGCGCGACCAAAAAAATCGTAGCTACACATTATTTCATCGCAATATTTTTTCGCCAAACAATGGCCAGTGCAGGCGTGCACAATTTTATCGTAGAGTCATAAATGAAAACCACCGTGCGATCTGGACCATTTCTTTTTCCGCGCTTCTGTCCCTTGCAAAGTTTTAAAGAAATTTACGAGATAACTTCGTCTTACGTATACTTTGAACCTTGGAAGCTTATAATAAATGCAGATCCCACTGGAAATGTAGCTTCGATAGAGTAGAAAAAAGATCAACGTTGTTATAGTTTTTATTACCTTAAAAAAAAAAAAAATTGTTGAAGAATGTTAAAAAAAAGTAACATTAAAGAAAATGCAAGAAAAATAAATGATATATGAGTGATTGCTAAAGAAATTATTGGAAAAGAAATAAGGAGCTTGAAGGATATTGGAAACGTAAAACAAAAGTTAATCATAAAAGAAAAAATTGTAGTAAAAATTTTATGATTTTGATTAAAAACTTAAATCACAGACTATGAAAAAAATTTAATTAATATGTGAAAAACTCGTGTATGAATCAACAATAAAAAATAAAATGAAATATTTTTAATTAATTCACATAAACATAGAAATTTCAGTAACATACAGTACTTTTTATATATTAGATATCAATAAATATTTTACATTTTTTATCCTTGTCAAAAAAAAAAACCAAAAGTAATCTATTTATAGTGATAAAGAATTCGTTTCATCAAAATTAAAATGTTTCCATATTTCTTTTCCCATCAATTCAAAAGTAAATTTGACGATGGGTCAGCCCTAGTAATAACATTCTAATACGCCAATTTCCAAGAGTAGTTCAATAAAAGCTAGCAAGCCAAACCCGCGCCAATACATTTCCAAATATGGCTCTCTTTCTCTCTTCCATCAAAAAGCAAATTCGTCGCTATATATATACTCTCCAGCATTACATTCATTCATCCTACCCGCAGCCAAAAAAAAAGAGAGAACAAAAAAATATCTACCAGTGACGCCCTAAATCAAAAATGAAAAAAAAAAAAAGAAAAAGCCAGATGGGTATGGAGTATTTCAAAAGAGTACTGGCTCACGTATACGCGTCTAAAGCTCGTAACGGGAATTGTAAGCGCCATGAGCAAGCTTTATCCGGATATAGCCCTCCCCTTTCCACCCATCCTCTATTGCTAGAGATGGATTTGCACGGGAGAGAACTTGCACGCATATATATATCCCGGCTTCTATCCGTCTTTATTGAGATCGATGTGGAAGATCGATGTTTATTGAAAAAGCACCTTACGCTTGATTTGCAAAGGTGTCTGAATAAAGCCAGCCGAGAGAAAAACGGACCCAGGTGTGTTCTTATCTTCGACTTTGTATTTCCCAAGTCGACTTTTACACCTGTTCTATTATTATTGGAAACTAAAACGTTCTACGGATGTTCATTTTAATATTCACAATAATTTGCTTCGCAGAAATATAAAAAAAAAAAAATTCATGACCTGTTTTTTAATTTCAATATCAAGAAAAAATCTTACTTTTCAAATCTGAACTGTAATCCAGCTGACAATCTTCTTGCAAATCGTTTTGATTATAAAGAAGGTAAAAAAAATAAATGGTACAAGCAACAATAGAATATCTGCATTTGCCCTCTTCAATTTTCTTAATGCTCTATTTCTCTTTTTTTTTATATCCAACTACTACTACTACTACTACTTCTTTTCTCTCTTTCCTCTACTCCTATGCCTTTCTCATTCCACTATTCGCTCATTCCCACTTCATTCCTCACTCTCGCCTTAACGCGGCTTCCGATAATATTTTCCCTCTCCGTTGCATTGGCTGCAAAGGCTTTAGCCGTCGGTGCTACCCTCCCCCCACCTCTCTCTCTCCCTTTCGGTGACTTTCGAAGCACACTCGGGTCTTTCACCCACTGCTCTCTCTCTCTCTCTCTCTCTCTCTCTCTCTCTCTCACTCTATATCTCGCCGTAGTAAAGAAAAGGCGCCATTTTAATTAAACCGCGCTTTGTGTACGGAAAGAGAGACTAGGAGTAAAAGAGAGAAAGAGAGAGAGAGCTTTTATAAAGCGTACCGACAGCGTCACGTTTTCGAATGGCAAGAGCCTTGGGGGGAGGTAGGTAAGAGGGAGAGGGAATGGTAGTGGTGATATTGGGCTCATCAACGAGTTTCAAATTGGTTATTGATCGCTTCTTAACGACGCACTGACGTCTCGTGGAATAATAACTAAATATCACCTCCGGGGGAAGAAGTTTGAAGGGTTTGGTCTTTTTTTTCTTTTCGGTTTATCTACACTGTATAAACTTCCTAGTTTTATTTTGTTTGTTTTTTATTTATAAATTATCTACTGTTTATTGGTTTTATACTTGATAATATGTTTTTCGTCAAAAATTTAGTATGATAAGAATGTTTTATTGACAAATCGAAATAATAGTTTTAATGGAAATGATTATCACATAATTCGAAAAACCTCTGATTATGTTCATGAAAAATGTATCGTATGTTAATTTTATTGATTAATCAAAATATGCATAATTATTTCCGTTAAAAAGATTAATAATTTGCACAAATGTTGAAAATTGAAGATTATTAACTAATTTACAATGTAAAAATACGTATTTGAAGTTATAAAATATATAAGCTGTTCTATAAGTTCCTCAAGCATCTCATTAATCAATCACTATAAAAAAAGGTAATTACAAAATCATAAATTTATAATCCACTTGTATGTAAAAAATCAATTTTTTATTAATTTATAAATCATTTTACAATAAAGTGATATTTTGTCATTAGTAATTCATCATATTAGTAAAAAATCAAATTATAATAAAAATTGTTTAGCTAAATACGCTTGAGCTTAACTTAATACTCTATTTTAAACTAAAAACAAACGAATTACAAAGTTATCAAATGAAAGAAAAAAATTTTCTTTGAAATATTATTTGCTGTTTGAAATGTGACAGTTTTCCTTTTCTTAGAAAGGAAGACCACAAAATTCAAATATGCAAAGGTTGGCGTCGATTCAATGATACTTCAATTTTCATACTTGTGCACGCGCCTGTCAACTTCTTTTTCATCGATACCTACAAAGAGAGGAAAAATGGTACACAAGGCAAACCGACTGCAAAAGACCAAATTCTTATAGAATTTGAGCTTTCAAAACTCAGACGGAATACCGATTCTCCAGCAATATTTCTGTTTTCCAAGCTATTTCACTTTTACTTATTTGAAAAGTTTCCTCCTGTAACACAATGGAAATTAGTTTATTTTACTTTAAAGCAGTATTTTGTAAAATACTTAAAAGTTTTAAATAATTTATAAAACTCTGTTTATAAATTTTTAATAAGATCTTTGTTTTGAATTAATTTATTTGTACTATTTTATAAGTCGTTTATAAACATTTATGAAATTTAATAATTAATAAAATTTTATATTTAACTAAAAATTATACGATTCATTCTCCTTATTATTTTTTAAAACTTTATGTTTAATATTTTTATACGTATAATACTTTGACTTAAATTTTATTTTGCAAGTAATTTTTGTATACGCCTTACAAGTTCCGAATGTAGCTATACTTAAGGTTATTTCTTTTAACATTTTCTCAAGTTTCAAAAACATTTTTCATTAGCAAAGTAAAAAATAAACTTCAACCACTAAAAAACTTAAATAACCAACACACGCTGAAAATAGTAATTTCTTACTTTTTACACTATACCACAACGTGATCTTCCACCATTACAACTTCATCGCAATAGGCTCGCAAAGTTCATCCCGTATCAAAAGCGCCATACGAATAAGCCAACCGATGTTGGGTGTGAGGTAAGTCGTCCCACGAGTTCATACGTGCGTGAATTCACGCGAGGCTGAAGAAGTCTATTTGCCATCCGCTTCTCTACGTTGGAGTCAGTCGCGCGAGGTCTCGTATATATGCTTGCGGAGGGAGGATGTGTGCTCCGAGATTGCTGTTGGAGGAAAGAGGAAAATCGATGAGAGACGACAGTCGCTAGAAGGGTGGCAAAGACGCGCGGCATTACGGTTTTGAAATGGAAAGGTATATCGTTGCGTTCGAGACTCTGGAAAAGCCTTTGGAAAATCGAGATGTACTGCACTCGGCCAGAAATTGAAGGATCACTCGTCCTTAATGCTCTGACAGACTCTGTTAAATTTGAACTAGTATAATATCTTTTTTCCATGTTTATTTAGCAGTGAATAAAACGTATATTAATAAACTAAATTTAAAGAAAAAAATATTTTTTAAAGCCAATTTTAAGAGTTATTTTTAGATATACCTTATTCTGTAGTTTTTGAACAATTTGAATGTGTTTTATGATTTCTATTATTAGCACAGAAATATTGAGCAACACTTGTGCGCATAAAAATGTGATCATCATTATTTTTGTGGACCAGATATTGCTTTAGATTTTTAAGACAAAAAATATTTATAATTTTAAATTTATTAAAGAAATTCATATTCATTATTTAAAAAAATTCATTTCTAAAAATATATTCCAAAACGCTTTATTTTTATCACATAATAATTTCCTAAATAGCGGCAGTTACGGTAATTCATCGAAGCTCCAAGAAATGGAATACATTAGTGACGGAGCCTACGAAAAAAACATTCCACCCACCGACATTAAGGCATTCTTTGTCGCTTTCATAACTCTTCTCAAATTTTTCATATTATTAAATATATTTTTATGCTAAATCAAGAATTTTCCGAAATTAAGTTTTTTTTCAATATATATATACATTTGAGAATCATTAAAAATAACGAATAACGTCATTTCCAAATACGATAAAAAATGATACCCCTCAACCTTGATACATTCTAATTAGGTTGTTAAAAAATGTCAGACATACATCCATTTTATTATCGACAAGATTCGTCTACTTGATACACATATGCTTCCGCACGTGCGTTGACGCACATAGAAAGCGTCGAAAACATCTCTAACCCTAGGCCGCAGCCGAGAGCTCAGCGGCAAAATTCACAGAGTAATAGTGAACCATCCCTTCCCACTCCATTCTACACCTACCCTGAGTTAGCCGCGCGTCTCCACGGATGGAAATCCGGCTATGTCGCGATAAGGGCCGGCGAGCATTCGTCTTTCTGCCACCTACACTCCAATGCGAAGCTCGGGAAAGAGAGAGAGAGAGAGAGAGGAAGAGAGAGAGAGTGAAAGCTTTGCCGGGCTGAAAATCTACGGATCTCTCGGGGCCTCTGACTTTCTCTCTCTTTCTTGCACACTCGCTACCGCCCCGTCTATTATACGCTTTTCGTACCTCATTCATCGACTTATTTTTAAAGGCCAGCAGGAGGTCTAGTCGATCGTTACTTTTCAACTTTTGCCCTCTTACTCTCTTTCCCTCTCTTTGCGATAGTAGCAAAGACGACTGAAATTTGCACGAATATTTTTCATTTGAATTTTTTCTTATGTTCAATTTTTTTTTATTAGTTTTTTTATATTGTTGGCAATATATTTTCAAGTAATTTTTTTTTTCAAATTCTGTTACATGTTTTATAAATATAAAGTGGATTGAATTGATTAAAAATAAAAAAAAAGTATCAATAAAAAATGTATTAAAAATAAATCCAATACTTTTAAAGCTTTTAATAATTTTTTATTCAACATTATTTTTAAATTCTATATTTTATAGTTGTGCATCAAGTACAAAATATACTGCAAAACTGATTCAGAAAAAGCAAAATATATTCAAAAAGAAATTTACAATATATACCAATATTATAAAGTAAACATTTCAAAAAACTAAAGTACACTAAAATGGATGCCTTGAATTTCTCAAAAACAAACAGTAACCATAAAAAATGCTCCATATAAGTAGCTAAAAAAATACAGAACTCCATATAGTGTAAATCAATGAAATATTCTAAAGTCGTTCAACCCACCCACCTCCTTACAAGTTCAGATCTGCAAGCCAACTTCCTTTGTATCCCCAAGAGGTAGAGAGCAGTAGTAGTAACAGCCTGCTCGGTAACTCAAGAGGGAAAAGGTATAAGAAGGTATATAGGCACGCTGCAGTGCTGCAACTCTTAACATAGCAATGTTTGGCGGGAACGCAAGACGCTGGGGCACGCGTATGGTATATAGATGATGCTGCTGCTTCTGTTGTATAGTAAAGAGCCCTTGGACCTACGCTCAGCTACCTACGCTCGCGCATTATATGCAAATACGCGGCCCTCTATTCTTTACACGAAAAAGAGAGGGGGAGAGAGAGTCCATAGACGACGCGCTCGCGCGTGGGCCCCTGTTAAAGCTGCCGCAGCGGTGTAACGTCGCCGGGGCCGTTTTAATAATTCAGGTGTGCGCCAGCAGCAGTAACCGAGGGACAGAAATGCTCGGATAGAAGGAGGAGGATGAGAAGTTGGAGGCCAACGACGTAAAAGGGAAAAACAGGAGAAGGATGGTAGCTCGCGTGGAGAGGATTACTCTAGCTATAAGAGAAAAAGAGGAAAGAAAGGAAGGGAGACCGGCTGCTGGTCCAAGGTGTTAGCGCGCCCTTTAAAGGCCAAGCGCGCATGAATAAAACAAGGATTTACCTGTGTAAATCCGAAGGCAGTGCTACTGCTCTTACTACTATACCGCCTCAAACATGCCGAGAACCATGGTTTGGAGGGATTTCAAATTCAAGATGCTGCGAATTTCGCGATTCCGAAAAAAAAAATTAGAAATTTATGCGGAACGATTCTCTTCTGTAGAAGCTTGTGATATACGAGGTTGATGGTAAGTAAGGTAAGAGGAAGAAGGGAGGGGGGAAGAAGGATAACATTGATTTTACGATTCCCCGATTCGTAGAAACTAATTCGAGAAAGAGAAAGAAAAGGGCTGGTTTATCATATAAGTCTGGTAAGGTAGAAAGAGGTATATAGTTTGAAGGTGGCGAATGTAAAAGTTATATGCTACGTGTGGGACTCGATGTTGAACGATGTTGGTGTTGCTGCTGTTATTCGCGATTTGACTTACGACGTAGATGAATGGATATTTGTTAGGACGACGGATAATTCGTCGTTGGTGGCTGCTGAGTTATGGCTAGCTCTTTGTTTTGATCCGTCATGCTAGGAGGAGAAATAGCGAAATGCTCGATACGCGCTCATCAAAAATATAACGAGCGAAACCAAAATGAGAAAAATGACGCGTCGTGTGCTGGAAAAGTTGAAAGTTGAGAACTAAAGTTTTTATTTTTTGAGGTTGAGATGAAATAAAAAAAAAAGAGATGAGACATTAGTGTAGTTTAACGTGTAATGACATCGGATATTAAATTAGCTCACGTATTTTTTTATTTATATTTTCATTTGACTTTTATACTGTCTCAGGCTGTCCTATTTTATGAAAGAATAGCTTAGCTGGTAAATTAAAATTTAAAGATGTAAGGATGATAATGATGGTGTCACACGTTCGCCTAGTTACCTAGAGTACTTGGAAAGAAATAACTTCAAATTATTGAGTATTATAATTATTTCAATAAATAATTTTTTACATAAATTTTATACAAAAAACAATTAATAAGAATATTTTGTTTCTTATATATTATTTTTGCTAAAGAATATATTATTTTTAAAAATCGTGCCTCTTTCCATGATCTAATAAAATAGCTTCTATCATCATTCACTTTCGTTGACGTTTATCTTACCTGCCGCGTAAAATTACTGTTTTAACGAAAAAAACTCAATTTTTCTTGCTACCCCATAAATAGATTAAAAGTTAAAGTAAAATGAAACTCAATAACGTTGCTGGCAATAGAAAGTATAAAAATTGCCAACAACGTAAATGAGTTAAACGTAAGTTTTTAGCTAATAACTACTTTAGTCTTCATCAATTTCTTTTTCAAATTTTTTAAAAAGTTTCAGGACTTTGTTCTCTGTCGCTTCAATACACTCAATATTTTGTATTGTAGAACTATTCTATATCCATTAAACTTTATTTTTTATCATACTAAGATAAATCAATAATCCAAGTTAATTAATACGTTTGTGTACCAATTTTAAGCTAATTTTATTTCCTGTCACCTCAAAGTCATATTCCTCGATGTCAGAAGCCAATTGCTTTGCGTTGTTCTTTCAACATAAACCAGCCCTTACTCATCCGATTTCCGCAACAGCAGCTTCAACACTGAAAGCTTTCGACGTCCAAGTGCCGCCACGGCCATTACTATGATTGCTCGCAACCAGAATCGTAAATTCTAATTGGCCTTAATCCTTAGCGCTTGTCGTACCCGCGAATAATCCGCAATTAGACGGTCACATCATGGCTAACACTCTATATCTACACACACAAAAACGCACCTTTCAACTCTTTCTTTTTTTTTTCATCCCCTTTTTCTCTCCCTCTCGATAAATGACGCATTGCAGCCAAGCGCGTGATTTAGCCGCTGCTGGGGCAATAATCTTTCATCACCGCGTCGTCTCTTGGCTTTCTTTTACCAGGGTTGCTGCTACTGCTATACTGCTGCTGCTGCTGCTACTGCTACTACCACGTGCGCGCGTTCACCCGTTCATTATTCAAGACTTGATGTATCGCGCGTCAGACGTCGAGCCGTGCCGAAACAGCGGCACTGGCTTTTCTAGCTTGCCGCCTCGTAAAAGTTCGTGATGTGCTGCTAGGCGTACTACTTCTGATAATGTATTGGCAGTTACTAGCTTTTCTTTTTCTTTGGCTTTTTTTTTGTTCTTTTCCTTTCTTATTGATGACTACTTTGCGTAATCGTATGATTTTCTCCGTTTGTTTCTACATTTGGGCTTTATGGCTTGTCGACTGGGTAAGACAGATTTTTATGCTGATGACTTTTTGTGTTATTTATGCGCTATTGCGCTAAAATTTTCAGGTTATTGGCACATTAGAGCGGTGCGTGCGTCGACGTTAACTTTGAAAAATTCATGTATACTGCGTTGTGGCTAATCGAGATTGATGGCTTGGAAAAGTTGGATTATTTTATAATTTAATGGCTCTGAGCATATTTTTATCTTTAGAAAAATTTTTATTGTACTTGGAATTTTAAATTATTTAAAAAAAGGGAAAAAAATCTTTAAAGATTATTGAAAACAGAAATAAAAAATTTTACACATATTTCTGTTAGAAAAAATGTCAATATATTTATTAATGTTTATTAGCGAAAATTATCATCAAGTTCTAAAAGTATGCATTTTTTTCTATAAATATACTTTTTAAAAATAAATTATGCAAGTTATTAATAATCATCCTTGATATAATCTTTATCAATAAATAAAAAAGCTTTCACTTAAAAAAGTTTTTCATAACTTTTCTGAAGTACGACATTCATTTAAAAAAAAAAAACATACTACCAAAGACACTCAGTTAAAAACTCGCAAGTTTCATTTAAAAATAAAAAGAAAAAATTTTCAACTCGAATATAGCAACTGAAAGAAAAACTTATTGAAAGCAGTAACATCAACACACACAGTATAATCCAAACCGTGCGATTTTAACGAGAGTCCGAAACTTAGATTGAATTTCCTTTAGCAAGTATCTAAGTAGCATCGTCAGGTCGAAAAAAAAAATCTGGCCAAGCCAATCGCCGTATAATCCACGAGGTTCAATTAGCTGTCAATTTCTCGAGTCTCGTGGCGAAGTGTCCCCAGCAGCCAGAGAGGTATAGCAGCGAAGTAGAGACGCGGAAGGTAGAAATTTGCAGAGAGTACCGGCGCGCATTCAGTATATAGTAGCAGCTTCCGCGTCTCGATGAAACTTGTATCGGTCTTAAGAGCTTAGCCGTAGAGGCAAGGAGATGAAGCAAGAAGAGAAGGGGGGATCAAGTGAAACTTTTAATGGGCTCCAGAGCAGACCCCGGTGCGCCGGACGTGCAGCCCTTGCTCAGAAAGAGAGAAGAGAGAATACGCAGCCAACGTCCGCCTTGTAAGACGCTAATGTCTCTCGACACGTCGCTTGGCCTCTGTTCACTTCCCCACCCATCTAGTCAGCATCTCTCTACGGCTGTTACAGTGCCATACTATTATATAGTGCGTGGGTGGGGTTGAAATCTCGAGGAGTCGCACAATATCGCGTAAACGGCCTCGCGCCCGAAACGCCACGTCACATTATCATACCAGCACTTAGTCGATGCTCCCGAGACGCTCTCGACACTTCGACGTAATTGCAATATTCACTTTGTTAATTACGAGTAGCGCCCGCGTTTAGCTTGATGGAGTTGGTCTCTATCTCGCACTCTCTCTCACTCACTCCCTTCCTTCCTCTCTATTCGGCTTGACACGGACCGATCGACTGTTAAATTGTAGCTTCTAAGGCGTCAGGAGTGTGACGTAAACTGCTATAATTATATATACATATGCGTTTCAGTATAAGTGTGCATTCAACTGTAAATTGTCGCTTATGGAAATTAAACGTTAATTTTCGTTATATAAAATGAAAATTGTTGCTTGAATTTGTATAATAATTAAAAGCAATTTCCAGGAAAAAGGAAGGTTAATTTGGGAGATGATCACCAATTAAAATCTGTGACAAATCGCGCGCAGGCAATATTTTGTTGATTTCACAATTATCGAAGGTTGAAATTATTTTTTGAGTACGCTTATCGATCCCTTCGCGTATAGAGCTTATACATCAAAATAACTGATGCCTAAAGAGTAACGTTAATTAATTTTATTGTTTCGTTGTAATTAGCGTAGAAATATAATGAGCATCCGTCAATTTATTTTCCAAACACGTCAAAATTATTTTGCAAAATAACATTGTTTTTTTTATATAAGTCACCGACCGTTATTATTGATCATTAAAAATCCAATTAATTATTAAAAAAATAAAAAAAAAATGTGTACAAAAACAACAATTAAAATTTAAAAAATAAAACACGAGTTATTTATTTCAGATTTCAAAATCTCCCACGTTCTTCAGCAATTCTGTCAGAGAGACAGACAGAGTAACTGGAGCACGATTCTCCGTTCAAGCGGCATCTTGCACAACAGCAGCAGCAGCAGCAGAGAGTCTTCGAAAACGTCAGCAGTGCGACGAGGTATGCAGGCAGAAGATAGTAAGTATATATATAGGGAGAGAGGAGAGGAAATGCAGTAGCAACAGCAAATGCAGTAGTATATAGGCAGGCAGCAAAGGCGAATTCGTCGGCAGATGCGCGCAAAGAGTCGACGCGTTGGCGTCGCATGCGCCTTTAATTAGAATACGGAAGACTGAAGAAGCAGCAGCTCGCGGAGAGCGCACTTATCTCCGCCGAAGCTCGATAAATAAATTAATGCCAGGGAAAAGAGATTGAGAAAAAGGGAGGAAGGGAGAGAAAAAAAAGAGAGAAAGAAGAGTAAGCGAGGGACTCTGCCTGTCGCGAGTATCTGAACGTATACACAGAGGGGGGGGAGGAGGGGTTGAGCGGTGCTTGCAAAAAGGAGGGACGAGGGAGAGAAAGGCTAATGGAAGCTGGGCTCGCGAGCGCGCGCGGCTGTTTCTGCTTAATTACTCTCATTGCTCCTTCGTTCGACGGCAATGGCGAGCAGGTAATTTTTATGGAAATTAACAAGGAATGGAAAGAGAGAGGGGAGGAGGAGAGGAGATGTTCCATACTCGAGTCGCAAAATTGACTTCTGCCTTTCTTTCACTCGAGTGCATGCGCGTCGTCGTTCGTCGCTTGCGCTTTCTTTTGCTCTCGTCGATCGCGCGTGTGCACTATATCCATCTCCCCTTCTTCTACTCCTCTTCCTTCATTCGATCTCCGTCAGGCCGTTTATCTCGCGCGAGCAAAAGAGGAAAATTCGGTTAAAACCTGTCGATAGGATTATTATGCAATGAGAAATTTAATTTCAACCGGCTGTGATAAATAAGCTTTCTGAAAGAAGAGAGAAGAGTAGTAGCCTTACCCTGAGTGCTTGCTGTTACTGCTGTGCTACTGCTGGCCCTGTTTCTTCGAATTTCAAATTATCCTTCTCTTCGTGTTGGAAAGAATATTTAAATATTACTTGACGTTTAATATGAGCTTCATTATAACGGAATACATTGTATGAGAGAATGTGCTGATATATTATTATACAGAGAAGAGAGAAAAAAAAACAAAATACTTTTAATAACCTGTAGTGAACAAAATATAACAAAGACTTCTGAGATTTTACTAAATCAATTAATTGATTAAACATCAAAGTACTGAATTGTAGATCAATTATTAATCTATATTCATAACCCACTTCTATTTTACATTTAAAAAAAATACAATATTGCTGCAAAAAAAACAAGCATTGCTTGCAGACACGCACTTCTCATGTTCTCAACATAACTTTCATCAAATTCTGTCGTTCATTCTCTGTATTTTTTCTTTTTAACTTCCTACCACACACTCCTTTCTAGCGACTCTGTTATCGGCACATCGAGCTTGTTTATTTATTACGTAATAAATAACAGCCTCCCGTTTAATTGCTATCCACGTATTTTGCTTTTCTTTTTTTTTTCCATCGCATATCCATTTGCTCTTTCTCTTTCCACATCCCTATCCCCTTCCTCACTCACACTTTCAGCACATGTGTTCACATTTTAAACGTCAATGATTTCCTTCTCTATCTCTCTCGAGGTAATCCAGCGACATAATCCCACAATTTTCCAGTAAACTTAAGAAAATCGTCGAGCATATACGTCAAACATTTGTATCCTCCTTTAGTATCTAAACTCATCACTTTTTCTCTCTCTACTACAAAAGCTAAGAATCTGCCAAAATAATCCAAAGCAATCACGTAAATTAAAATCGTCATTCCAACAGTAGCAGAGCTCCAGAATGGACAATGTATCAACGTCTCCCCCGTCCAGACACCCTTGTCTATCTTTCCGTCTCTCGCTATCTCCGCGAACCTCTAAACTGCCCTCGCGGTCGCTAGTAGCGATCGCTGGTTTCTCTTCACTTTCCGAGGTCCACTTCATCTTCTCTACTCCAGCTTCTGGAGCTTCTTGGGATTCGCGAAAAAGAGAGAGAGAGAGAGAGAGAGAGAGAGAGAAGAGAAAAAAAGTAAGCGAGAGATAAACAAGAGTCTTCTTGAAATGACGAGAGACAGGGTTGCCTGAGATCGTTTCGTTTTGATAGGCGTAAGGTGGACGAAGTAGTCGCGAGACAACGCAAGAGAGATAGAAAGAGAGAGAGAGAGAGAGAAACGTCCTTTGATTTATCGTTGCAATTATGAGATTTCTGTATCTCTCTTTCTTTCTATGACATTGGTCTACTACCGTCTGAGTAACAATGTTTCTTCTTTTAGATTAATTGCAATGGCTAATTTTTTTTTTTTTTCGTCTGAAGCGTAATTTCATATTTAAGATTGAATTTTTATGACTAAGTCAGAGTCTCTCTTGGGTGTTTTGAGATCTCGGTTTTATATAACAACGTTGTATTGGGTGATTAATGATTTAGTAGCGGAATTTAATTAAGTTTCTTCAGTCTCGAAGTAGAGGATGATTAATTTTCAAGCACTTGGAGAAATATTCAATTTAAGAAGACTATGTACTGCGAATTGCTCAATTAAATTTTGTTGTACTTTTTTTTTTTTAAATATGATTATACGTTTTAGTGTATTTATTAATTTGGATATATTTTTGCACTTCAATATTGTGTTCTTTAAGAGGAAAAAATTTTTACAAGCTTATCGACTAATAAATCTTGTAGTGTTTGCACACGCCTTTCTTTACTACTTTTTTATAGATTGATATTAAATTTCTTTTTATTTTATTTTATTATTATTTTTTTTTTCATACAAGTGGTATGCTAGAGAGAAAGACGATACAAAAGCCATTCGACAGACGTTTTATTAACTTTTATATGGGATCGTAAATAACAGGCTTCGGTTTGAAGACGTCACAATGCACTTGACGCAATGCTATTTTATGTCGAACTTCGAGTATCCAAAGACTTTATGTTTAATAATTTCAATTTACAATGACATTATAAAAAAAAAATTTTAATTCAATATTAAATTTTTATTTTAAGCAGGCAAATTTTCAATTTTATATATAAATAAAATAGAAATCTTTCACCTATAGATAAAAAAAATTTAATAAATTTAATAAAGAGCAAAAAGTTGTAATTGAGCTAAAACTATTTTTATAATAAATATTTCTAGTATTAAAATTTAAAAATAAAAATAAAAAAAGAAATATTCGCCAAACAAACCAATACAAGTCAAAATCAAACTTGTCAAGCTTCGGCAGTAGCAAGTTTACAAGACAGCGATTTATACCCCATGCGCAGAGAGGAAAGAGGGAGAGAGAGTCGTATAACACAGTAGTGTGGTGACACCCAGGTATTCCCCCTCCTATCACTCCGGTTTTCCACCAGACTGACCTTTCGAAAATTGTTTTGTTCAGGGGGAAAGACGCCGAAAGGTATCTATATATATACGAGCAAAGGCCCGCGGGAGACGTTCTTTTTCAAAGTGTCTCGACGTGGAGGGAAAGTCGGAAACGAGTTTACCACTCGCCCGAGCTCAAGCTTCCGTTCCGGGGACTCGAGGGTGCAAGATATCGCACCGCTGAGAGACGACGACGACGAGACTCTACTCCTCTTTCCCTTATCCTTCTTTCTTCTCTTCTACGCTATATAGGTACACCAAGAATTTCGCGGTGAGCTTTTTGATCGCGCGGGACATCTGATCTTTGTCGCTTGAGACCTACTGGTGAAAGCTTCACACCTACTTGGTGTATGAGTATCGATCTAACTATATTTTATTTATTTGTTTTTATTTTATTTAAATTTTCAAATTTTTGAAAAGTAGGTGTTATAGAAAACTTGAATTCCATTTATATTTATACATTTAAAATATTTACAAAAGTATACATTGAACTTGAACGGAATTTTTATATAAAATTTGTAAAAAAAAAAAATAATAAAACAGTCGAGTATCCCAAAAAAATTTAACCCATGTTCCCATACAAAATTAAACGAGACAAGAACAAAATGTATAGATAGTCCTTGCTCATTATAGACAGCTTCACCGTAAGAAGATACATAAGAGAGAGAGAGAGAGAGAGAGAGAGACCGCCGTAAGCGCTTGTTTAACCATCGGTACTATGTGTGTGGAGAGAGAAACGCTGTACTTCCCCAAAAAGAGCTAAATAGTTGGCAAAAGTTTCGAGAGAGAGAGAGAAAGACTAAACGTGCAAACTTACCGGTGCCTTCTGTGTACCCCGTTTTCTCTCTCTCATCCTCATATCTCCTTTCCCATCCTCCTTTTCCTATACCATCTACCGCAGCTTGCTCACGCTGGTGGCATTAGCAGCAGTAGCAGCACAACATCCCTTGCCGTATAGCAGCACACCGTCTGCTCGAGTTTGCTTTCTCCGCGCTAAGCTAACTGCTGATCTAATTAGTTGGCGTAATTAGTATTATCAGTCGGTGTTATAACTTTCACCGGCCGCGAGAAAGAGAAAGAGAGAGAGAGAATGCAAACCAACCACGCGTCTTGCCGTTACTATCCAGCCGCGTGTTTACCTTGGCGATGGAGCTTGAACGAAATATAGTTTAGATGTGTACCATTTCTCTTCTAAAGATACTTATCTTTTTTTTTCATTTTGATCTTGACACAAGAGTTTTACCAAATACTTATACTACTTTTTGGATAGTATTACATGGTTGGTATTTTAATTTTTATTTTAAATTAAGATTTTTATTCAGTTGGGTTCTTTTTATTTTTATTAAATAAAGCTATGAAAAGAATTAATATGAAATATATTCGATTCAAGAAAATTCAAGCAAATTCAAGAAAAAAAGAATAAGCTTAATATCTGGAGCATGCAAGTCCATCTCTAGCTCGCTCATCCAGGTTGTGTGTGTGTGTGTACTTTTAGAATCACGAGTAGACCTTTAATTAAGCTTTTCCAATCTAAAGCCATCGCGAGGTGGCCTTTTGCTGGGCGTTTGCCGAAGTATTACTCGCGGCCCGACTATTCAACGATAAATCAGAGAGACGGAATTCGAGGCTAAAGAGGCAAAGAGCCTCTAAAAAGGAAAAGGGGTGTAGTAGAGGTTAAGGGGAAAAAGGAGGAAAGAGAAGGAGAAGGAGGAGGAGGAGGTGGAGCTTCCGCGCCCGCGTTCCACGCGATAAGAAGAGAACTTCCGGCAATTTATGAACGGCCAAGTTTTCAACGCTGCGACGTTTATTACTTCGAGCCCAGCGCGCGTTCCACTGAGGAGGCTAGAGAGAGAGACTCCTCCTTCACCTCACTCCTTTTTCTAACTCTCACTAGGTATTCATCTCGCGCGCCTCGAGGCCAAGTTGCATATATAACTGAGAGAGAAAGAGAGCTGGGGGGTCAGTCTAGTTTTCTGGGAAACCGCGACGTGGAATGCGATCTAAAAAGAATTTTTTTTTTTTTGCGATGACGAACATTGATAAAGCTGACTCTTGGTGTATGCATGAACAATTTTATTTTTTATCAAATTACTTTAAATTCAAATTTTGATTTTATGCATTCATAAAAAATAAAAAAAAATGTGGTTACGAATGTCATTGCGAGTTCAAACTAAAAGCAAAAAATAAAGCTTAAAGTTTGTTAAAAAGAAATTACTTTATTTTCGATCATTCTAGTAATCCTTTATCCCTTTCTCGAAACTTCACATTTCATTATGTAACATTACAGATTTAAAAAAAAATCCAGCGTTTAGTTTGAGAATGATTGAATTGTAAGCTTAAAACTTTCTTGTCGTTAAAAGTAAAGAGAAGCCGTCGAGGCGATTGAAAATTTAAGCGGGCTGTAACGATACGACTGCTGACATCTCTTGCTAAGACTTGAAACTATGTTAAGGGATTTCCGGAT
>JAPYZE010002469.1:0-16169 GCA_030522805.1 Leptomastidea abnormis
ATGATGTGAATATATCGAGATAGTAAGTCTAGTTTCGAGAGGTACCCGTTTCGAGATCGAGGTCGACTTTCGATAATTCAAGATGTCAGCGCCCATGCAGAACTGCATTTTATAATAGGGGATTAAGAGCTTAATTTATAAATGACAAAAATGAAATTTTTTATATCAAATTTTTTTAAATAAGACATTACTGTGAATAAAAATACTTGAATTAACAAAAAAGTCAAAGATAAGTTTTGACTTCAATTTAAAAAATTTTTCATGCAATTATGTGAGATTATTATCTTAAATTTATTAATGAGACATTAGTCAAACATAATTTTACAATATATTATTGGGAAAAAAATGTAAAAAAAAAAAAAAATAATAATAATTAAAAGCTAAAGATAAATGTCTAATCAAAATCTAAGAGAACAAGAATGAGAAAAATTAGACAAAAAGCAACATAAGAAGTGGACTAGAATATATACGAAAGAGTAGACGACGACCGTGGTGCATATTTAATTCCAGCAATTAATGCCGTCTTGTAAAACATGCCTCTTGGGGTAGCTACTACTACTACTACTACTACTACTACTACTACTACTACTGCCTCCAAAATCTTCCCCTTACCATTTCTTTTTTCCCTACCCTCTTTCTTAGCAGTAATGAGCCCGATAAATCAACTTGCTCTCCTACACTCGAAACTTGAAATAACTCGAAGGCCAAGTCTGCTTCCTTAAAACGACAGAGAAAGAAGAAAAGTGTGTACAGGTACTCGCAAATTCACCATCCCCTCCTTTTCAACAACGAAGAATTTCTCGATTTCTCCAAGTGTAAGATACGTAATGCCAAAATTTACCAAAAAACTTCACGAAACTAAGTATAAAAATGTGTTTTAAAAGGCGCATGAAAAAAAAATCCGAGAAAATAAAGTTATTCCATGCAGCGGCATTATACCGAATATATATATAGATGCACCTATATTTTTTCCGCTAATGCCACCCGATTACAGCGCGGATTTATACCAATTAATTTAGGCCGCAAAAGCGCCCAGACCGAAAGCTATATGGTATAGTCTCGAGAACAGAAGAAAAGAAAAATACCGTGGCCATTTCTCTACGACAGCTCCACGCGCGTATAACGTATAATCCTCCGTATATAGGAGCAGCAACAGCAGCGGCCAGCATTTAGGAAGAAAAAGGAGAGATAGAAGGAGAAGATGACGAGGCGTGACGTGCCGTTAGGAAAGGGGGCCATTAGGTTTGCACGGGTCGCATTTGCGCTGCGACGTTATACTATATAGGTACTTGGCCCTCTGCTGGGATAGATTTTATTTTATTTTCTTAATTCTTTTTTTTTCGTCCACGAGATGCTTTTCTAATTAAATAGGGCGGGAGAAAAGAGAGTAGGGGGGCTACGCTTAAGGCAATTAGCGTTGCTGTTGAAGAAGAAGAAGAAGAGGAAGGGAGAAACGCAGCGACATGCTATCGTTTCATGGGCATTAGTGGAAAATATCTTCTTGCTAGGGGATAATGGCTTGGCTTCTTTTAATCTTTAATCGATCTGTTTATGCTTGTGGTCTTGTTTATGCTTCTTATTCTTTATTTCTTTTTTTTTTTACATATATTTATATTGTATGGTAAGAAAAATTAAGGATTTAAGTAATATCTGTAATTTTTATGATTTATTATTCATGTAAAATAAATACAGAAAATCAAGATAAGCTGTAATTAGCTAAATTTGAAGAACTAAAAATTATACTGTATAAAAATAAATTATAAATAAAATTGATAAAAAAATCGCGTAATTTAATTTTAAAGGAATAAATCATTAGTAAAATTTTTTAAATTGATTGTACTTATAATATCAAATTCAAAATAAATTTATATTTCATACCAATACATATAATCACAAAGATGAACAACATTACAAATAACACTTTTCATTCATCTTAAGTTATACGCATTATAATCACGGTAACAACAAAGTTACTTTAGTCCACAAGGCCACACGCACATACTCATCTATCTATACATCCTAGCTTTATTAAAATTACAATACCCTTGAGAGGAAAGGGGTATAAAACCGGAGAAAGAGAAAGTTTAAGCTTAAGAGAAGGGTTAAAGCGAGTAGTACTACGTCTCGACATAGCTCAACCATGCGCAACCAAGAGGATTCGAATGAAGAGACAAAGTCTAAATTCTCAGTCTCTCTACGGACATTCTCTCTTTCTCTCTCTCTTGGTCCGGTATACTATATATATAACTTATTCGGTTCGCGGTTATTCCTACTGACCACGGGGAATTGCTTTCCAAGGCTTTTCAGCCCAAGTAGGGTTGTACACGTATGTTACCTTTTTGACCTAAGCTTGATGCTATGCTATGCCTTACTACTTGCATACCTACACATACATACCGGATTAATGTTATTGCGTGGGCGATTTTCGCCTCTTACGCAAATATCCTTCCAAGTATATACGTATGGAAAGTTGCTTTGCGAGAAAGAGAGACATCTCGGGATTAACAAGAAACCAATTTGTAAGGGTACTGCTTTATTATAAGCTACGTGATGACATTTATAAGTTAGATACCAATCGCAAAATTTTATGTTGTGATTAAAATACAAGAATTATTGAAAAAAAGTATAAAGAACAATTTTTTTTTTCTAAGTTATTCAATTTTACGCTAAAATTTTTGTATAATTGTTTTCAAGGTATGAATACAACCTAGTAAGCAGGACATTAGACTTAAGCAGCTACGCAAATATATAGGTAAGTCTGACATAAGCATGGTATTCAGAGAAACTATATTAAATACCTGCTTTCATTAAGTTGCAAGGCATATATTTTGTATTATACCAATCGTTTGCGAATGTATATATATATATGGACAAGTAATGCCAAGCTGGTAATGTCCTTTTTGTTGCAAGTGAACGGGAAGAGGAAAGAGGGTAATATTGCAGTACTGCGATTGTGAGCAGAAAACCGTTATGGTTACCGGTCAATGGAACTCGTTCTCTCTCTCTCTCTCTCTCTCTCTCTCTCTCTCTCTCTCACTCTTCTCTCTTATCAGATCTTCTATAGGTTTAATTTTTAGATCGCTTATACCTGATAAGATTGACAGTCGACAGAATTGTCGCTGGTACACATATACACAGAAGGTACTTTATATATGTGGACGCACAGAGAGAGACAGTATTACTTTTAATAATGGTCTTAATTAAATTTCTTTACTCTATAAGCAAGGGCGCATTAGACTGTTTTAAATTGCTTAAGGCTAACTAAGATTTAGCATGGTTTGTGTTTGTTAACCTATGGTTACATTGATCCTAAATTTATTTGTAATACTATTTTATGTAAAGATAAATTTTTCATTAAGATTTAATGGTAATTTTAGTTTAAAAAAAGGGTTTGATGTAATTTAAAGCTGTATCATTTTTATCAGCTGTAATTACTAGTGTTAAAAAAAAAAGAAACGAAATTTAACATACTTTTGTCAAAGAAGATAAAAAAAAAGCCAAAAGACAAAAATATCTTTTAAAATCGACTAATAGCCTTTTAGAGAAACGCTTTGATTTAAAAAGTCAAAAAAAAAAAAAATGTTGATCATCAGATCGCGATATTGTCGAGAGTGACTAGCAAAAAATTCTTTTGATGGTTGAGACGCGGTGAAATGAACATTTAAAGAAAAGCCGCGTATATAGTGATCGAGAAAGAGACAAAAGTATATTGAAAGCCTCTGGAACATACCTTGGAAAAAGCAAGTCACGCCATATATAGCTTCTGAACGAGTCCAATGTCATTTCTGAAACAAAATAAAACAAGTTCGATGTTAATTTTTTTTTCTTATTAAATATGATAAAAGGAGAATCTTTTATATTACATGTGTAATTATATTTTTGTTTAGTTTTATATATGAGGACACATTTAAGTATACATTTAGATAAAAAAAATTAATTATTAAAATTTTCTGTTTCAGTGAATTATATAAAATAATTAAATAAATTTGTTTTTACAATCCAATACGTAAATATATTTAATTATTTATATAATTGTAAGAAATAGTCTCCATTACCAAAGCATAAAATATCAGTTCTTATCCTCAATTATTAAATACGCATGAAACGTGACTGCAAAACATTTGACACTTTGTTAAAATTAAAAATGTATAATCCTGTAACGTTCCACAATCTATTATAAGATCAATCTTACCATCTAGGTCTCCATTGGTCAACGCCCAAAAGTCTAACTAACACAGTAAAGAAAACGACTTTTTCTCGTAGAGCTCCTGGAAGCGAATTAATTTAACGACGAAACGTGTGTGTGTACGTCTTGGAAATCCGTCTTATAATACGAAAATGTTATATACGCGAGTCTCCGAAGCTCATTCGTTACCACCCAAGCGATAACGAGTAAATGACCTCTGAGAGCAGCTTGGGTCTCCGAGCTGTTGATTTTATTTTATTTTATTTTTTTTCCTTCGACAAAGGAATAAAAGAAAGCCAAGTATAAAGGACACATATATCTATAAGCAACGTGTATACTTATATATAGCGTGTGTAAGAAAATCGAAAGAAAAAGTATAGAGAGAAAAGAGAAAAGCTTCTATAGTTATACAAGGTACGTGTAGGTCCCAGTGATCATTAACGCCTCATGGACAAATCACCCGATTTTCCCGGACGATTTTCTTCTCCAACACATAACGTGCGTGTCCGCGTGTCTTTGCAATACACGAGTATAGAGGGAAACACGACGTGTGTATCACCCGAGGGAGACGACAGTCGAGAGACGAGGGTGTGTGCTGGAAGCTACTGCACACATATAGGTTAAAAAAGGATAGATGGGGTAAGAGGGGGATGGTGGTAGAAGAAGAAGAAGTAGTAAGGCTGGACAAGAGGGTGGTAGTGGTGGTGGTGGTAGTGGATGGGTGAAAGGTGCTTTATTGCCCGCCGGTAATGACGAAACAGATGGCTTCTCTCCTGTGAGACGTACGTCCAGACAGGAAAAAGAGAGAGAGAGAGAGAAAGAGTAAACGAGGACTCTCTTGGTCTCTCTGTAAACCCAATACGGGAAAAACGTATATAGAGAGAATGAGAGCTGATGAAGTGCGGCCATTATCGGGTACACGAGGACGCAAAAGAGAGAGAGAGAGAAAGAATATCGGTGGTCAGTATACAGACCTACAAGAAGCTCGACTCTTGAGAGAGCGACTTTATTACCCGCGAGGCTATACATATATAGAGTTATACGGCTCATACAATCTATGTTAGGATACTATACTGCCCGACGGGAGACGTGTCGTTATACAACTGCTCACGATCTCTCGTACTATGAGCCTCGCGTGTAATTGCGCCTTAATAATAAGAACAATAGGATATGAATATATATATATATATATATATATATATATAGATTATATGTGAGTTAGAACTTTTGACGTTTATTTAAGCTCTTAGAGGATGTTTGTTTGTCTTGAGCGATTGCTGTGATGATAATGTGGTTTTAGCGAGAAGTGTGCGTGTTTTTTAGACTTTTGATTTTAAATAATTTTGTTACATTAGCTTGCTTTTATTGTGTATATGTTCACTTGTTACGGTTTTTGAGCTTTGTAAAGTACTGTTATAAGTTTATGATATTATATGAAAGAGAGCTCATTTAAAAAAGTATTTATTTTCTGTTCTTATATAGTTTCTTCATTGAAGCATACGCTAAATTTAAATTGATTAAAAAACTGATTAAAAAAATTATAAGAGTTATAGACATAATTTATTAATTGTCATCAAAACAAGAATTGCACTGATTATTGAGTTAAATTAAAATTTTGTAAATTTATACCTATAATATTATTGTATTTTATTTATATTTTTATTTTATGAAAATATTTTTTTCACTGTATGATTATTTTCATAACATTAAAATATTCGCTATTGTCAAATATAAATATTTTTTCGATAGCTATCATAAAATCATAGTGAATTTATAAAACAAACAGTCAAGTCCCACATATTTTATCGATTATGACAAAAAAGCTTTTTGCTTTCACTATAAACGTAACGCGCAATTAATTCTCCAATCATAACATACGAAATTGATAAGTCTCGATAAGACAAAAAGCTAATATCTCTGCCAATTTTCCAACCAAAGTATCATATATATTATATACTCTCAAAGTCTTATAACTCACCGTATCGATCGACTACTTGGCAATGATGTTCACACGTTGATAGCATTCTAAATTTTTATTATTTTTTTTTTTTTTTATTATTTTCATCCTATGAAAGTGAAACGTATAATGAAATGAAGTATAAGCTAAACTAAGTGGCGTTATATGGATATACATAATAAACGATTAGGAAACCTAAAATGACCTGGAGCTAACCAAACGCACTTTGGTGTACTCTCTCGCTCTCGCGCGTTATGGCAATTAATAAATCGACTTTCTGCTTGTAATGTACTAGTTTAACTACATAGCCACCTCTCCTGCCTCCAAATATATACACGCCCTCATGGGAATGTAAGTAGGTAAGCCTTTGTCTATATGCGTGCGACTCTCATATATATATATACTCCTAAATGCCATATCGTAAAACGCATGTATGTATGTAGAGCCTCATGAGATTCAACTGCATACCTTTACCACTCCTTTAACTTTAAATCGCACGTAGCTTTTGTAAAAGGTGATTTGTTAATAAATCGCCTCTGGGGGTCTAAATTTTAACTATTAAGTTACTTAAGTACGTTGGGTACCTATATGTATTGAGATGCGTTTTATATGTACTTTAATATGATTAAAAATTATGTTGAATTATGATGTTTGCAGAGAAATATATTTTTAAAGATTTTTTGTTTAATGAAAACAAAAATAAAATGAGTGCGTTGATATATTGGCTTTATTGCGTACAATGTATGTTGTACAGCTAATTATAGAATACTACTAAGCAGAGTTATGTAAAAATAGCGGTAAGTAGACATATGGCTTTTGAAATTGAACTTTTTGTTTTTTTAACTTGGTACATGTAGTTTTCGGTTTCATACTTTTGTTACTTTGATCCCAGTTTTACTTTTAAGTTTTATTGATGGAAAAAAATAAGCTAATGTATCTTTGTTATTTTTATATTTTTCAAAAGTTACGTGAATCGATTAGACAGGTTTTGGTTTATTATATTTTTATACATTTAAGAAAATTAATATAATTACTTAAAAAAAAACTGTAACTATAAAAACAAAATAATATTGAAGATAATAATTTAAGTAAAATTTTACAGTAATTAGATAATTATATAATTTTTTACAAAGAGCTTAAAGCTTCTCAAAAAGCTTCTTTTGTCATGATTGAAAGAAAAATATGTATTTCTACGTTATAGTTAAAAAAAATCACATCAGTACACCATTGATCTAAAAACTGCAAGCTTTACAATAAAATATATCAAAATAAAAACATCTAAAGCTTATAAAAAACTGAAACTACAATTCTCGTTCACAAGTTAAGTTCAATTGCGCAACACTACCCGCAGGTCACGGATTTGTCAAACATGTGTTTTTGCGCCCAAGTTATATACAAGCGACCAAGTGACGAAGTTGCTGGATCACAAGTATTATACCCTAAGAGTTGCTTAAATGTATAAGTGTGTCCATGTATACTATATGTATATATGTCAGGAGTAATATTTCAAAGCAAGCGCACGAGCGATGTTTGGAGTAATTTGAACAAACGCGCGACAACGTCTCATTTGTCAAGCGAGAAAGAGAGAGAAAGGGAGAGAGAGAGAGCTGGAGTTCATTCGGTTGACACGCGCGTACGCCAAAGCAACGAGTCAGTGTAAAGCCTTGACTTATGCTCTCTCGCTACAAGTATATAGAACCTTTTTTTTTGTCTTTGTATACGCGCTCGTTTACTCGACAGCTGATGCAAGCTATTCAAAGTAAGAAAGAGAAATGTCGAGAGAAATGTTAAGGTGATTAAGACGAAAGGTTTTTTCGTTGATATTTTGAGTCTTACAATCACTTAAAATTAATTATCAATTCTTTTTTAAATCGTATGACAATAACAATACTGTAAATAACAAAAATAAATAAATAAATTCAATCAAAAAATTCAAACATTCAGTTAAAATTTACAAAAAAATTCAGCAAATATATTTCAGATAAAAAAAAGAAGAAGTTCTACAATCTCTTTCCAGCAGTCAAAGTGTTTCCTCCTATCTCTCGCGCGTATATATATATACGAGTTTTCTCTGAGAGGAAAGAGAAGCTTTCGGACGCAGCAACAGCAGCAGGCAGTAGCTATATAGTGTTTGCTCAGAGTAAACCTCGCTAATTAAAATCCCGCGGCCCTTCCTCGACCGGTAATCAATGGATACCTCGAGGCGTTAGAGGATGGCCAACGGACGTTGTGCGTATAGACACACACACACATACATACATACACCTCTACCTCTCCTCTATCTCCAAAGCTCAACTGACTAAAGAGACTTTTACCCTTTCCGTCATATCAAGTCGAACAGCTTCAAACGTTTGGGACGCCATCGGCATTTCAGCGTTTGCTTAGCAAGAGAGAAAGATAGAATACTGCGGCAAATCAAACTTTATTTTTTATCCCTCTCTTTTTCGTTACGTCCACTCACGGTCTGCGTGGATTCGACTACTCTTCTTTGGTCTTTATCTCTTTTTTATTTTCTTTTTTCTTCTTTTTTTGCTTCTATCGTTGACTTTACTTTCTACTCTTTTTATATACCACTGACTCTCGACTCGAGTATTACATACCATGGATATAGATACTGGTTGTATATACGGATATATATTTTACAGATGTGCTTGGATTAAATTTTTTAGTATTAAATTAATAGAGAAATGAAAATGTTAAAGAAAAAGTAAAAAATATATTTCAAAACACGTAGAAATTTATATTAAAAAAAGTTTATCTACCATTTATTACAATTACTTTTTAAAAATAATCATAACCAATTTAATGACATACATCTTATATTTTATATTATCCAATACGAAAAGTTATAACTTACATATTATTTACTTATCTATCGTCATCCTTTCCAAAACAGCAGCTAAAACTCACAAAAATAGCCAAAGCTCAAACCGAGCATTTAAAAAATGTCATCCATCGGTAGCATTTAAAAGAGAGTGTGCTACTTTTTTTGTCACGTCATCAACACTTTTGAATAGTCACAGCACTTCCCACAAAACTCGTCGCACTCGGTAGACACACTACACTATGTTATATCTCTCGTTCAACTTGCACTACTAGCATACAAACATGTGGACGCACTTAAGGAAGCTGCGAGGAACAAGCTATATATGTCTTCTGTTAAAAGAAATTGTCGTCGGTCTATAAATAATCGGGTGATGATCTACATTGGGACATGTTTGAGCCACGCGTACAGCTATAAACATTGCTTCGCCGAAAGGGGAAAGAGTAAAGAGAGAAAAAAAAAATCAACTTGATGTTTTAGGCTATGTGTGCCGGCTTCTTTGTTATTGGACGCGTGACAGTTGCTTGTTTTCAAGAAAGTCAGATGTCTCATAAATTTTAAAGCGATACGTCTCGGCCTCGCTTTTCTATGAAATTATGTAGTTTTGCGGATTTGCTTATTGGATTTCCGGTTTTCTTTTGAAATTTTAAATTATTAATTATTAAAAAAAATTTATTTACATAAAAAATCATGTACGTCGTAGAATAAAACTGCGAAAAAAGATTGTAAAGATATGTAAAAAAATTATCGTTTGTTACTACATTCAGTACCCAGTTTAAAATAAAAATCTTTAATGATTAACTGTTTAAAGTTTGATTTTTAATTATGACTTTCTATTGGGTTTATTTTATTTTGCATTTTTTTTTTATTTAAAAAAGAAAAAAAATTAAAATAATGAACAGTTACTTAAAACAGTTTATTTCTTATTTTTAAAGCCTTTTTTAAACTAAAATAAGCTTATTACAGGCAAGATCTACACAAAAGCTCAGAACGACAAATACAAAGAATCGAACCCACGACCTGTGGATTCTGAAGCTTACAATTTGCCGACTGAATCACAACTAGTCTTTATTACTTGTTTTTACATCTTTAAATTAAATATACCTTACAACTTCATTTTCCATAATTGTCAATGAATAAACTTTATTATTTTACTTTCAATTTGCGGAAAAATTAAAAAATTCAAATTTGAAAATTTTCTATTCTGCTTATTTGATAATCTCCAAAAAAATTTTTTTATAATTTGAATAATTAAAACAAAAATATTATTAATTTTTACAACTTAATACAATTAATTCCAAAAATTCTAAGTAGCCTAAATTCCACTTATTTCTTAAAAGTAAGATACCCAGCACAGAGACAGAGAGAGGACAAAGTTACGACTACCACCACGCCGAGAGCAGTGTGCACAAGTAAAACAAACAAAAAACGAGAACAGAAGATAAAAAGCACAAAAGCGTAAGCGAGAAACGAGCAAAGAGTGAGAAAGAGAAGATGCGTGTGGGTGATCTCAACTGTTTGTTTAGCCTGAAGACGACGACGACGACCGCCTATAGTAGTTGACAAACACAAGAGGCATTACACACATATATCCATCGTACGTATTACAGCCGCGATGATGCTCAACACGATGTTTCTACAAGCGACTCACTGCGTCGTGGTGTGTACAACCTCACACATACATCGTCACTGCAGCCGAAATAGCCCAAAGTTTGTGTATGTCTCATACATATGTAAACTACTCTCTCTCTCTCTCTCTCTCTCTCTCTCTCTCTCTCTCTCTCTCTCTCTCTCTCTCTGCTTATTCTAACTTCCCAAGCAAGTCAAATTTATCAGCTCTTAAAACGGTTTCGAAATCGTAAAAAGTGTTCTCAGACCACGTGAACTGTCGAGGTGTTAAAAGGGGGGGGGGGGGAAGAAAGAGACTTTGTCAACGTAGCTGTCAACTTCTTGTCAACGGCCGTTCCCAAGTTAACGCAGAGCTTGCGTTCTATACGAGTCGTTCACTTGGTTATTTTAAATTTAACGATGGCTTGTTTGTAGACAAGTCGTCTGTTTTTTCGGGTGAAAAGAAAGGGGAAAAGGAGAAGTGAGAAAAGCTTGCAAGTGACGAGACGTTCTCGTGGCACATATTAAAAGCCAACGCGACGATCTATCATTTTAACGTTTCTGCGAGCTTGTTCTACTACTATTAGTATGCGTTTGTATAAGTGTAGATTTTTTGAGATTTTTTTTCTTGTAAGATGTGTTGGACAAGCATTTGTTTATTTTGATTGTTTATTTTTGAGCTTTAGCTTTAATTTTGAAGAGTTGATATTATGTATAACGTATGCTACATTAATTTTATAAACACTTTGAATTATTTTAAATATCTATACATGAAAATTATATTAAAAACATATTTAATCACTTCAACTCTCCCATATATATATATACCTATAACTAAAGTATTTATCGATCCAACCACGCAACAAGATGTTCGCCTACATATACACAAATTACATGCTCGTCCGCAATTTCAACCCCAGTAAGATAATTAGCTCACTCGTAGTCTGGGTGCTTGCGGACTCTAAGTACTCCGAAGATGACGACGTACTACTAGGCAAGGAGATAAGAGACAAGGGAGGAGGGGGGAGGAAGGTAAAGGGCAAATAGGTACATAGATGGAAGACACGACGAAGACGACGATGCGTGTGTGTATACATATGCGAAGCAGCTATGGTATGTAGAGGGTGGGATATCGGCTTATTCCACACCGACAAGCACGTGTGCTTGCGGGAGCGCGAGCGTGCGCGTAACAATAATGCGATCAAGCCCTACTTGCACTAACGCTTGGTTGCGTTCCTTGGCTTTGACGCTTACGCTTTCGACGTCCTTTGACTTTGGGTAGCTATATGTATGTGTATGTGTATGTGTGCTGAGGCTTCAAAATGTACAACTATGTAAGAGTCGTTCAACTTGTCAAAGCTTTCAATTTTTACGTATTGTTTAAGAATAAGTTTATTGAATATTTTTATTATGACTAAGCAGTGTATTTTTTAGATATTAAATTTAATTTGTTTATTTGTCGTACAAGTTTAAAATAATATAGCACATAAGTTAGTGAGAAATAATCTACGACTAAACTATAGATTATTCAACTAAAATTTAAACAAAACTACAATAACCTAAAAAGAAATATTACATATTATATACAAAAGCCAAAAAAATAATCAAAAAGCTTAAACAGAAATAATTGAAAATCATCAAACATCACATACCCAAGATAAACTTGTCGTCGAAAGACAAATCGTCTAATCGCTTCCTTTCAATCCCTCAATTAATCGGCGATCCGTCAACTCACGTGTTCACTTTCTCTCTCTTCACCCTTTTCCCCCATATAGTATATACGAGTAGCCAGAGGTAATAGTCCGAGCAAACGCAAACATGGGGACGTATACGGCTAAAGCAAGTAAGTATAAGCGAAGAAGAGAGAGAGAGAGAGAGAGAGAGAGAGAGAGTAGCAAGTAAAGGGGTGCGCCACCAGAGCCAAACACGACAGCCGTGACATTATTAAAATCCGGTGTGCCCGCAGCTTTATCATTTTCCGGTATATCGCGTTCTGCTGCCTACTTCTCCACTTCCCCCCTTATATACTATATACCTATATATCCAAGCCCAGTTTAATAACCGCTTGACAAACAGCGTGCCCAGCTCTCTTTCTCTCTCTTTTTTTTTTCCACGACTATACGACAGGAGCTGCTCTATTTAGCCTTGGTCGACCCTTGGCTGGAATCGCTTCTCGATCAAAGTTCAGATTAAAGACCTCGAATACTCGTATACTCTTGTTGAGGGTTGCCACCTTGACGAAAAGAAAAAAAAAAAGAAATTACACAGCTCATAAAGATTGAGGATCGAATATACTTATAGAGGCCTCTATTTACACGCAAAGCATAATATATGCGGCAATGTAATTTTTCAGTTATGTCTTGGGAAAATATACTTTTCATTTATGTTGCTTGTTAATTTCATATTTCGTTTACAGGTGCGTTTATGATGTTAAATTCCATTTGTGAATAAAGTTGATAAGTTGATATAAATTATATGCGAATTAATTATGTTTTATTTTTATTTGTCTATAATTATAATAATGATGAATTAAAAATATATTTTTGTACATAATTTTAATACTTTTAACGATCACAATTTCACGATTAGATATGATCAAGTAAAAAATTGATACCAATATCATTATTATATATATATATATATATATATATATATATATATATATATATAAAGAGACAAAATTAATTTTTTATAATAGTTTCTTTATCGCATAAATTATATCGTAAACTGCCAATTGAATTCGATTAAACTTAATTGAACAGATAGTATAAAGAAAAGAAAGAAAAAAAAAAGTAATTTATCCAAGCAACGATTAGCAATTTAATAATATAACGGTAACACTCGGTTGACAAGCTATCTCACGCCGTTTCAATGTAAACAAAAAAATAAAAACAAAATCATTAATCGACTTAGTATCGATTATTTCTCTAGAAAATATATTAGAATTATTAAATGTTCGTCACAAACCACAGAGCTTACAATTAAAATAAGAAATATAGGACTTGATATGTTGGTCTAATATATCGATCGAATAATAGAAAAAAAAATATATAACCGATATTATACCTATATGTTACAGTGTAGTTTGCTCGGGTAAAATTAACGAGCGAATGATTCGAACGCCAGAAGCGTGATATGAGACATTCTCTCGAGACCACACGGATGATTGAGTTCTACGGGCGAATTATATTGCTCAAGTTCTCATCTCGTTCACTTTCTCTCTCTCTCTCTCTCTCTCTTTCTCGTGTCGTTAATGGCGCGAGATCATTCGTTTTCGCGCTTTTACTCGACTGAACGTGTCGGGTCTGATTTATATATCAAAGATAGATTATGGATAACGTTTTTTTTTCTCAATAATATAGATGTATTCAATTAAAAATATATTATTAAAATATATTTTTTAAATTAGTTTAATATTATAATTTACGTATTTTACTTCAATTATCAAAAAAAAGTATAATAAATAATTACCATTTCATCAAACAACAAAACTAGAAATAAAACTGAATTCACACCAATGTCAATTTATATCTCACAAAATAACTCACAACAATGTAAACCTAACACTATACATTTGTCAAAGACAACACAAAAAACCCTTAATTCACTCTTTATCTCGGCATCTATAACGTAGTTTCGTCACAGTACTGTAAAGACTGTATCAAAACACACCCTATAAAGTAAACCTA
The DNA here is from genome assembly GCA_030522805.1 of Leptomastidea abnormis. Lineage (NCBI taxonomy): Eukaryota > Metazoa > Arthropoda > Insecta > Hymenoptera > Encyrtidae > Leptomastidea > Leptomastidea abnormis. Next base: position 14,265 of record JAPYZE010002469.1, read on the forward strand.
TCTTGTAATCTATTCACCCAAAAATCGACCTAAATTTCTCTTACTCCCCTTTATCTATTCAAAGTCACCCAAACGCGTGTCACTATGTAACATCCCCCTCTACTCGTCACGTTAAACACACCTCGATTGTCATATCGAACGATAAGCTGTAGTATATACTTCAATGCAGCATGAACACACCCCCGCAACCGATCTATAACCAAAAGAAGAAAACGAAAAGACAGAGAGACACATTGTAGGCAAGCACGTTAATCGCTTTTTATCTGACGCGTGTCGACCTCGAACCTAAGCTCTCTCCCACGCATTCTGATAATTACCAATAGACTGCAAGTGCGGGTTCGATTGCCGGAACTTATTCTGTGCGTTCTTCTGTTTGGATTTAGGGAGTGGACATTTGGCTGAAACGTTTAATGCGTGACAATTACTAAACGAACTTTCGACGTCACGGTTGAGTTTTCAATTTTACGCATTTAACCGCATTGTAGAAGGTATATGTACTATCAAGTAAGAGGCTGATGGACAACCAAGTAATAAAGTGGATGTTTTCATTAAAATGTATTTTTTGTTTTAACTAAAACAATTGAATTATTGTTAGAATAAATAAAACCCCAAAAATTCCCTATAGATGCAAAATTTCAAGTTTACATTTTATATACCATAAGTCAAAGAAAGAAATCGTCTTTTCGGTTATTCTATCGACATCCAGAGAAAAGAGCTTTTGGCATCGGCGGTAACAGCAGCAACTAGATATATATAAGCCACACAGGCGCCACTGTGGTTGACGTCGATTAATCACACATACATATCCACACAAGGGCGAGGCACAAACTCAAGCACGGCGACAAGCTTCTGCTGGCAACGATTCAGCGCTGACTTGCAACAAAATACGTATAAGTCGTCTCTCAACCACCACCACCACCAACGACGACTACGACAGACGCGCCCATCATATTAGCGAAGTAGAAAAAAAAGAGAAAAAGAAAGGGAGGTGGGGGGGGGGGGAGGTAATTGAAAGATATCCGGCCTGAAAAGCTCACACGTCCGTGATTCTTAACTTTTCTGTAATGTCACTACACTCAGTGTCAAGACGTGGGTGCTGTTACTACTACTGGCTATCAACCGGCTGTTCCCAACGACCTAACGCTGACTTGCACACGCGACTTCTTAACGGCTGGTTAAGCTCTCGTTGTTGGTACGGACTATACCTATACCTCTCTTGGATGCTAAATTACGATAGTCACGAGTCTGCTACTATACTCCTGCGTGTGCGACACATTGTAATGCTTTTATGTATATGTATATATAGAAAGAGAAAAAAGAAAGTGAAGTCCTTTGCAGTTTTGAAATGCTCGACGAGCCGTATATATGCAGCAGCAAGTCTCTCTCGGGTGTGGCTGACGACACGCGAGAGAGCTTACAACGTCGTGTTGTTATATACTTAAGTATAAAAGAAAAAAAAAACGAGGGGACGAGGAAGAGAAACACCAGGCGCTAAATCGTTGCGTGCGTATATTATACTAAAACACCACCACCTTGGTGTATTGTCCTACCCTTTTTTTTTTCTTCTACCAAAGAGAGAGTTTTGTCCCCTTTTAAATTACCGTGTAATTACGGCACGCTGGTTAATATTAAAAAATTGCTCTTGTACACTCAAACGATGTTAAAGCTGTGTTTGCGCGATATGGCTTTTATATAAAAGGGAGAATAATAATAACTTGTATGAGATTATTAATTTGCTTGAATCTGCTCGAGTTGCTTGATGGAATTGCTTTTGTCGTGTGTTTCTTATGGATAAGTGAACTAGTTGACGTTGAGTGAAACGCAACTAAGTCGTTTACTTTTTTTTTTTTTTTTTTTTTTTTTTTTTTTTTTTTTTTTTTTTTTTTTGTTTTTTTTTTTTTTTGT
>JAPYZE010002470.1:0-25949 GCA_030522805.1 Leptomastidea abnormis
TATATATATATATATATATATATATATATATATATATATATATATATATATATATATATATATATACACAGACCATCACGTTTTCTTTTTCTATTGCTAAATTTATTTTTTATTTTTTCTCTCGGGATTTTATTATTGTTAAAGCTCCTGGAAAATGAGCTACTAGTTGGTGTATCTCTAGAGCAGTTGTTTCGTCTACCTGCAAGCGATTATTTTAAACATCGATAGGAAAAAAAAAAGATATCTTTTCTATTTAATGCAATTCTTTTCCACATAATCAAAAAAATAACTGCAATCATAATAACTTACCGATATTTTTTTATTGCAGATTATAAGATATTTATTAGTCCATATAAAAATCGTTTTAACGTAAAATCTCTCAGAAGCTTTTCCCTAACAAGAATTATTACCAAATACACTCAAGCTTGCAAACATCATAATTCATACTAATAGTTACATCCTACTACTGTTTCCTTATCTAACAAACACATGCTTGCCATCTCAGCATATACACACAAGCATAATCAGCCTATTATATGTATCCGTGAAAGCATTTGGAAATGAGCTTAAGACTATGTGAGAAACCCTAATACGTGAAATCTCGCGGTATATACAAAGGCGCCACTCGTAAAATCAATGCGAAGAAACAAAGGCGTAAAAAGTCTCTCGCGTATACGAGGAAACGAGAATGTAAGAGTGAGAAAGAAAGAAAAAGAAAGAGAATAAAGAAGGAAAGGGTGAAAGCTGTATAGAAAAAGCGCAAATAGCCAGAGGCAGAAACAGGGAGAGGCTCGATACTGCTGCGTGTGTGTTTGTGTACGAGTGCGCTCGGCTCCATAAAGACTGATTTACGCGCCGTGGATTTACGAGGACCGTTCGGTTTTTACGCGTTCAGTCACTCGTTTGGCTTTTCCACTATACACGTACACATATACAAACATGTACACGTATCTAGATATATATATATATATACACACACATACATATGGTCAACTCTACTAGCTTTTCTTGTTCGTTTGATTTCTTTCTTCTTTTTTTTTGTCTGTGTATGTCATCTCTCTCTTTGTTTTACTTTTTGTCTTTTCTTTTTTTTTTTATCTTTTAATTCCTCGTTAATCCATGATAAAAAGATTTAAAGAAATGCTGATATTTTTACCGTAGACATCTGCACTTTATGATTGGTAAATATAGGTATATTTTTTTGTCTTTATTTCTTTAATTTTAATTAAATTTGTAGTTTAAAATTTATTAATAAATCGTTCAATTTTTTAAACAAAAAATAATGTATGATATAAAAAACATTTTATTAAAATATTAAATATTTAATCTCAGACATTTTTATTAATCATTTTCATGTATGATAAAACATATCAACGACTTCATTACATCGTTTCGATAAAATTATTAAATTCTTTCTCTAGTTAAATCAAAAATTAAAAAAATTTTTCTTTCCATCCAGCACATCAAATTTAATAATAATAAAAAAAACAAGATTATTTCCAACAAAACCACCTCCTCTAAATCAATAACTCTATTGCACCAAGACCCACATTCGCAATAGTCTTACCTGATAAAAGTACGAACATCATAATTTTATGATTTTTCTCATCCCCCAAGAGAAAAAGAACCCTGAAAAAAAGCAAAAAAAAAAAAGAAAAAAGTGAGTGTCGAATCCAAGAGTTGAAGCGAGGCAGGTGAGAGATGCTGGCTCTCTCGAGTACGCAACGCCGAGGGTTGCTGCAGCGGTGTAGAGACGAAGGAAAAGAGAGAGAACAGCGTTCCAAGAGCGCTAAAGTCGCCCTCCTAAGTGGAACGTATTGAGTGTTAAGAAGCTGAGTAGAGAGAAGGGGAATAGGAAAAGGGTAGGGGTGTCTAACGGAATAGCTCTTGGAGTCTCTCAGCCTCTCTGCCCTCGCTCGTTCTCCTTATACCCTTATATATACCCCCGGTCGTACAGTACACTCGACTCGCCGAGGGCGACCCTCTTCGCGGACGCCACCAGCTTTATACTTATACCTACCTACCCCCCCATGACGCCCATAACTTACTTAGCGGATGGAATTGTACTTCAACGCTTGCTTTTTCGAGCGCGTACTTTCTCTCTCTTCTTTTACTCCTTTCATTTGGTCGCGAATAAGGAGTTGGAGGCAGGGCACGTAGGGCGTGGTTATATAGCTTGAGAGGAGAGAGAGAGAGAGAGAGAGAGAGAGAAAGAGAAAAAACGTTTCGTCATAATAAAGCCGGTATTACCTTTTAATTCCAGTCGCGATTTCAGTCTTTTCATCTTGTTGGTTTTTTTTTAAGCTTTTTCTTTTTAATTTTTTTTTTTCAAAGTGCACTGAATATTATTTGCTGGAAAGAGAATTAATGCTGCGGGTTGGCTCAATATTAAGTGTTACGATGGAATTTACCTGCGGAAAGTGAAATTATATATACATACAGATGGAATTGCTGGTTTGCCTTTGAAAATTTTCACCGAGATTTCTCTAATTGCGCTTTATGCCAATGTAATTGAAGTATTTGAAGGCTGTAATAACCTCGTCTAGCTTTGCTTTTCCTAAAATATTCCGGATAATTTCTCATTTATTCATCATATACCTACATTTTATTAGTACATTACATATATTATTAGAAATTTCGATGCAATGTTGCATTGTGCAAAATACACTGGCTTTACAGCTATATTGACTTCTATCAAATGAGTCAATTAATTGGAAATTTAATTCCCTGCTCTGAATCTTGTATATATATGAAACTATTATACGTAACACAGATACGCGAAATTCGTCAATCGCAACAAACAAAGCGCGCAATTATCATTTGATAATAAACTCGGTTAATAAAATTACGAAAGCTTACTATAAACCAAGAAGAGAAGAAGAAACAGAGAAATTTCCACCGCGGAAAATCCATCGCGGTTTACGGCTTCAGAAGAGAAGCTCTCTTTAGCTGGTCTGTCGGAAAACCATAAAAAAAAAAGAAAAGAAAAGAAGAATAAAAGAAGGAGACAAAAAAAGAAAAGGAAAGAAAAAGATCGAAACAGCGAGGAAAGTCACATTCCTCGCTAGCTCGCGGGTTTCACCAGCTGCATTTCCTTCCTTTTTTCCTATCTATGTATATGTACGTATAAAGAGAGAGAAAGAGAGAGGAAAAGAGCTAGAGGCTCTGGGTCGCAGCTCGAAGCCTCAAAAAGTTCATCCGTGGAGTGGATCCGAACTGCTTCGGAGCTTTCAGGACTCGCGGACGAGACGACTTCCTTCTTCTCTCTCTCTCTCTCTTTTTCTCTCTTCCTGGAAATATTTTCACCGAGCCTTCTTGAGTATATACGTATAGGTGTCTGGAGTTTCTTCTGGTGTATATATATGTAGAAGAGCTCACATTTTTACTTGCGCATCGTAAACGTGCGCCGCGTTATTTTACATGATGAAACGACTGAGGGGGATGGGGGGGGGGGGGCATTTTCATACCGATCCCCTTTTCCTACCCTATATAGATATATACCATAAGTATATATAACGTACATATAAAACTTTACTGGCTGTCGAGAGATTTTTTTCTTTCCGCTACAATGAGAATGAAAATTAGATATACATACACACACATATCCCGAAGAGAGTACTCGTTTCTTTTATTTAATATCTCTCTTTCTCTTGTATTATTCGTAAAATGAAATATAATAATTCACTCGATTTTTTTTTTTTTTTTCATCTCTCGTATCTTTCGATAAAGAACAAAAATCATAGGATATAACTCAGAGTAGGTATTCGAGCCACGCGTAAAAAAAAGAAAGAAAAAAAAGAGAATCTTTACGTGTCCGAGTGTTATATATAACACATTACTGGTATCTCTATAGTGTGTAGAGAAAAAAGTTGAAAGTTTTCGACTGGTGTGCATTCTCGTGCACTATACGTTCCGAGCTAACTGCACCAGGACGGCGGCGTTACCTACCACCTTCTTTTTCTTCTTTTTCTCCTTTTCTTTCTTTCTTTTTTTCTTTTCTTTTGACCGCTTTTCCTTCCACTTCCTCCTCTCCTTTCTATTTCAGCTTCAGCGAGACAAAAACAGGGTGTCACACAACCAAGGTAGTGCAGTGCTGCTGCTGCTACTGCCTAGAGAAAGAGAGACTCTAGAGCACAAAGCCGAGCCGCAGGTGGACCTACGGACAAAAGGTTAATGTTCGTAGTATCCACCCTCTTATACCTCCTCTCTCTCTCTCTCCCTCTTCTCTCCATCCAACTGCCTCGTTTTTTTGCGGAATTTAACTCTCTTTTGTGGCATATAGCTAAGCAGCACACCCCTTTTACTCTACCTTTCAAGCCGCAAATGCTTCTCACTTATTTCTCGAGATCCAGCTGTATTTTTTGCTTCCTCTCCCCCCCCCCCTTACCTTCCATCTTTCTCTCTTTCTCTTAAATTCACCTCGAGTTACTTGTCTCACCCCCCCCCCCCCCAAACCATCCCATTCTTACTCAAGACTATCCAGTTTAAAACAGTAGCGCAGCTGGTAAGTGTCACTTATTACCGCAGCAGCTAAATTACGCTCTAATGCGTAATTACATAATTGTTTAACTCTAGTTTTATTTTGGTCAACGAGTTTGTCAAAATTTGTACTAATAAAGAAATATACAACCCACATGTATTTTTCTAGAAAAAAAAATTTTTATTTACTTTACAAACACATATTTATTTACGACAAGAAAGTTAAATAATAATGATAAAAGCATTACTACATGTGTATAGGAGTATAGAGTATAGGTAAGTGCCACATGACTATAGTATATTATACGAGAGATGCTGAGGTACAAAGGTCGCAAACGAGCAGTTGACTATATGTATATAAGCAAACCGCTGTTACTGACAAGTTATTTGTCTGTGTCAGTTTCTACCTGTGACGCAAGCGTATACGTATATGTGTACAAATATATAACTCTAGTTACAATCCGTTTAACCTTTGTACTGTGACTAAGTGGCATTCAATGTGAAACTAAAGACGTCGAGCTTATATATGCTTTGACGTGTATACAGTCTGCCTTATCTTGACTTACATACTTGTATGAGCGTAATATATACCCTTTTCACTCTTTTTTATTTCACATTTTAAAATAATAACGTTTGAGATGTAGTAAAGGATCAGAATGACGTGGAAAAGGCTTTGTAGATAATATTAATATTGGTGACAGTTTTGTTGAAGTAATGGATATTTTTAGTTAAGTCTCAAGCGATACTTAGCCTACGATATACATGCCCTTTAAAACTTTATTCCGTTGTCATGCAGAGACAATCACATGCGTACTTATATTTCTGTTGTCTCGTCATCGTCACGCTGTTTGTCAAGAATAGTCATATATATCTAACGGAAATACAGAAAGTTTAAACGAGTAGGAATCAAGTCGCCCTATACCTAACGTTGACTGACATTAAATCAGAGGTCATAATCGCGTTTCAACCAAGAGAAGAGATTTTCTACTTCCTTTTTCTCTCTCTCTCTCTCTTTTACTCTCGCGTGTTACTATATATACTATTACTGCTACACCAGCCACTTTTCGAGACTGTGAGCATCCAAGCGTTGGATGGGAGGGAGGTACTTTTAATCCGACAGTTAAGTTTAACCGAGCGTTAAAAGTCCATCCCTCCTTTACTCCCCTCTCCCTCGTCTCTAGGTCTGCTACTATGCACCAACAGCAGCGGATATTCTGGATGCACGTCGCTCGCTCTTGAAAATTAAAGGCCGAGATTAAAATTTAGGTTGCTGGGCTTGGCTGAAAGAAAAAGAAAAAAAAGAAAGGAGGGGGGGTAGAATAAAAAAAGAAAAAATAGATGCACGTAGAGACTAACGTCCAACTATATGCTTAAACCGTGTGTTTTGACTCTTTTCGTTTGCTACTCTACAGATTTCTTCTTCTTTTTCTTTTATTTACCAAGCTGACTAGTTTTTTTCCAGCTTCACACAGGCGTTGGAAATTAGTTTGCTCAACTTTTCATTTCTTCTGGAAATATGCAAACTGACTGACTGACTGACAGTAGATCTTTTTCGTTGAAGATATACTGAAATATGTGTTACTGCGCGTCGCAAAATTAAAAGCTTGAATTTTTTTTGTGTTGTATGATGATGACTTAAGTTGTTAATCTAGCTTGTTAAATTTTATTTCGCTTCTCAAAAATTTACTAACCTTATCGAGAAAAAAAGCAACACTAAATTTAAAATGTAAAATAAATCAGTAACGGATTTCGTATACATCGTATAAAAGATTTAAGTCGTGCTAGAATGTCTTTATCTTGCTTATAGCTTCAAAGGGCTTTAAAACATTTTCACACGCCATTTCCACGAACGAGCTAATAGTACCTACCAGATAGTAACAGTAACAACAACAGCAGCAGCAGAAAAAAAAAGAAAAATCACAAAAAAAGAAAACCCCTCTGCGGACGAGAAGAGAAGTAGAAGAAGCAAAAAAAAAATGAAACTTCTTGAAAAGTCGCACGCGTAGAGTAGCCCCGAAATATAATTAGCCTGTCACGCAACGAGCATAAAAGCCCCGGCTTAAATTTATAGGCCGAAAATACAGTGTAAGCGAGAGCTGCTCTCCTTCTTTCCTTCTCACCCAGGCGCATGGGACGTCCCACAGCGTGTAAGCTCTCTCTTTCTCTCTCTTTTTCTCTCTTGTAAGTCTAGTCTAGTAGTAGTCTTCCATCCCCTTCTGCTCCATACACCACGAAGTAACGTTGGAAGTTAGAAATTAGTACTGTTGCCGGCCGTTTAAAAGATAAAAGCAAACTTTTCCCATTAATAGCAGCACACAGCAGCAGAGGGTAGAGAAAGAGAGTGTATGTGTGTAAGATGGAGAGTATGGTGTGAGGAGCTAGAGGTGGTTGGTCGACTGATGGTGCCAGAAGACAGAGAGAGAGAGGGGGGGGGGGAAGAGAGAGAGAGAGAGAGAGAGAGAGAGAGAGAGAGAGAGAGAGAGGGGGCATGGCTTTCTAGAGTAGTTGAGGAGGAGGACGACCAGGGCGACGAGCTTTCGGGACTCTCGAAACCACTTCACACTCCCCTCTCAATGAAGCCCATCTAGTCGATTGTTGTGTGCGAGGAGTATAGTTGTAGGAGAACTCCCTCTCACTCCGTACTCCCTTTATCGAATAAGAGAGAGAAAGAGAAAGAGAAAGAGATAGAAAGGTGGTAAGCCTGCAATTATTTAAAAACTTTCTAGCCTGTGATTTCGACGAGGCTCGCTCGCTCGCTTATATACTATACCAGCATGGTTCACCCATGCACTCTTGAGAGAGCTCGAGAGCGTGCGAACCTCACCTGGCTAACGATATCCGGCAGGTGCCCTCTCTACCCCTCCTTTCTTCACCTCACACCGTGGGCTGCACAGCTTTTAACCACGCGCTCCTACTCTAACTCTCTCTCTACTCGAATTTGCATGAGAGGGGGCTACCACGGGTTACTATCGCGAAAGAGAATTGCAATGCCGGCCGTTTGCACGCTTAATTTTTCAAAGACGAATATTGTTTTCGCCATCAGGAGCTGGTGGTTGCTGCACACGCGAATTCCTGGTCTGATAAAAGCTGAAGTATGTGTTGGGGTCGCATGGATCATAGTGAATTTGTGAATGTGTGTGAATCTGGGTGGGAAAGGCTGTAGTCAATCTGGCCCGTATCTATGAATGACGTGGATCGTTGGCTACGATTGCGAGCTACTGCCTATTTTTTTTATATTTTGCAAGAGTACCGTTAGCTGAGCGTAATCAAAACGAATTTGTGATGCTACTCGGCAACTAGATGTGAATTGTTCGTTCTCTGCGGACAGAATACTGGTGGTTTATGTTTTTTTTTTCTTTGGAGTTTGCGCGCTACTTCGACATTGATTTTGTTGAATTGAATAGAAATACTTGGACAGAAATCTCGTGAGACTTTCTTGTCCGTCTCTTCTGAAATCAAATAAACTTGATTTTTATAAGTTGCTAAATTGCAAGTGTGGACATATATTTTTATTTTATTTTTGCTTTGTGTATACTAAATAAATTTTTTTTTATAAAAATATGCTTTCAAAGTTTTAAAATAAAGATAGATTCTCAATTTTATTTGAGTTTATTCACGCCATGTATTTATAACAAAAAATAAATAAACATTTTTTGTTAGTCTTGCCGTATCTAACTTTTTCTACTTATAATTGTAACTTACAAAATTTGAGATTTATCAAGAATGTATTTTTGAAAAATATATTTTACAATTTCAAAAAATTATTAAAAACTAATAAAATTTTCATCTCCCTGATCTGACAAACATTAAACTTGTATATCTTAGTCAGTAAAACAAAGTTACTCGATTCAATTATCTTTCCACTCTTTTATTTTTACTCCTAGACATGTTCCATATCTCTAGCACATACTCAAATGATGTAAAAGTACGAGCAGAGTACGTAAAATTTATCTTAGATAAAAAAACCACGTTACGTAAAATAATTTGCCAGTATAAAAAAAGAGAGAAGTAGTAAGAGTCAGCGTATAGTCAGACAGTCCTCGATCTAGCCTACACACACACACACACACACATGCTTGCATCTCGTGCTGCAAAGCGATACGTCACAAGCGCTCTCACGCTCTCGACCGATAAAGCTTGGGCTTTTTTAATTATTGCAAAGAAAAAAAAATACAAGGAAATCCCGTAGGCCGTAGCTCAGCGGGCTTTTCATGTTGCGCGAAACTCACTATTTTATATCCTACGCCCGTCGACGCTCAAAACGCTCGTGGTATATGCCGAGTAGTGAGAAGGGGGAGAAGGTTTCCTTATCTCGACTTGTTTTCTCGTTCACTCTGTTTGCGTTTTTTTTTTTTAAATATACTTCAAAGCACTGCGGAGGCTCTGTTTATATACGACTATCTTATTTTCCCTTTGAATTCGATCGTTTGCGGTGTGTTTTTACTTTTCATTTCGAGTAGTCATAGTTAATTAAATGCATGCTTTTGCAATTTTTACTATCCTTACTTATTTATGAAAGCGAAGTTTTTTTCTCTTTTATATAATGAATGTACAATAACGTTTAATTATTAATAATATGGTCTGGATTTTAAATTATAGACATTAGGTTAAATCACTCTGTATAATACATAATTGCAGTAAAATTATGCTTTGGTAACAATTATAATGGTATTAATTTAAAATTTTTTAATAACAGAAGAAAAATTTTTTTATAAAAAAGATAAACGTTTTGTAAAGTATGTGATAATAATTAAAAATTTTTTTAACCATTGTCAAAATTTAATGTACTTTACAATTAACGAGTTATGATATGAAGTTTTAAACTACTCACTCTAGCAATTTAATTCAAAAGATTTTTTTTGACCTAACCTATTTTTTCGCTTACGTTTTGCTTAAATTTTCTGACAATGATCTTAACGTGCGATCATCTCGCGTGGCTCTTTGGTAGGACTGCCAACTATCCGGATACTTGATTATCCGTATACCCGAGACCCGGATAGATCCGGATCGATTATCCGTATACCCGAGACCCGGATAGATCCGGATCTCAGTTCCAAAGGATCCGGATCCATGGAGTACCCGGAACCGAGATCCGGATCTTACGGGTATGAGATCTGAATCCAAGATCCGGATCTTTTGAGATAGATTCCAGATCCTTATTTTTATATGTAAATAATGATAAAAAATAGAAAAAAATGAGGATCCAGATCTATCTCATAAGATCCGGATTTTAGATTCGGATCTCATACCCGTAAGATCCGGATCTTAGAGCCGGGTACTCCATGGATCCGGATCCTTCGGATCTGAGTCGTCGGGTACTCAAAGATCCGGATCTGAATTGGCAGCCCTACTCTTTGGCTAATCTTTTGACCTTCTCTTTACTTTTTGACCTTCTCTTTACTTTTTCTCTCTTCGACTCTTCCCTGCCTACTCGTACTTTTTTTGACAAATAACTCACAACCATCTTGTTTCCCGATTTACCTTTCTACGTCAAGTCCGCAAAGAAAAAAAAATCATTACACTTTGACTGTCCGAGCGAGGATATTAAAGCCGGTTTATTTATACTCCCCTGGACTCTTTCTCGTTTCCGCTTGTTTTATGTTCGCTGTTTCGCTTAAATGTCACCATAAAGCGCAAGTTTAATGCAACGAGTGCGAGTCTAGAGAGCTCTCGCATTTTGTCGTGAACGAGTATCAGAACGTTGAAGGATTGCTTTTGCAATGGCTATATAACGCTGACTTTCTACCTTGTTTGCTGTTAGCTAAGTAAGCCGATTAATTTTTTTTTTCCTGATTTGATCCTGGTAATGAACGAAATTACCTCTAGGAAATAAGCAAGAATAAGTATAAGGATTAAAGCTTATTGTAAGGTTCAATTCGGAATAAAAGTTGAAAGCGGTAAGTGTCTTTTTTTTTAATAAAGTTATTTATTGTAATTGTTAAAAAATAGAATTATAATAGTTTTTTAGTGTCTCAAGAATACCGACGTAAAATAAATGAATAGTAATTGAAATTTCATTTATACTTTGCGTCATTGATTTATTTTCGATAAAATTATTTAATTAATTCAAACAATTATTTATTTTATTTATTTACTTGTTTTTTTTTTTTTTTTGTATTTTAGATCTCACAAATATAGTATCTAAATTGATGTTAGAATTACATATTTTGAATTATTCAAAGTAACAGATTTTAATAATAAATGCTTCGTCACGTTTTCATATTCAAAATATTGATTTTTATCATTTTATTACAAATAAAATATTTACTTTTTCAAATGGAACGAATATCTTTCTGTAAATGTAAATTTGAAACTTTGAATTATTTGAATGAGTGTTTTAATTAAAGTTAGCAGTATCGATTTGAACGAATATGTCTGAAAAAATAAATTCATCAAAATAAGTTTTAAATTTTGGATACTTTTACAAATTTTTAAAAATATATCATTAATATGAACTTTTAACTATTCATCAATTTAAGGCAGTTTTCTCGTCAACTTAACCTCAAAAATCAAATTTTTTACAATATTTATTATATAAAGCCTTAAAAATATCATAAAAAATATAATTATTGTAAATTATTCAATACTTTTCTTTGTAATGTAATAATTAAAAAACGGATATACACACTGTACCACTATATAGATATACTGAATGTATGGGAAAAATGTTTTAATTTGATATATCTTTGAAATGAAACGGACAATTTCATTCTTTTTTTTAACATTGAAATGATGAAACTATTTTTTTACTTATGTTAGTTTTTTGTTAAGATTCACAAATTCATTTTTTTTTTAAACGGACGAAACTTTAAGAAACTATATTTTCAAAACGGTACAGACAATTGTTATAAAATTTTAACCCGTTGTATGATAACATCAAAAATCTTAAAATAATTTTTTATTTGAAATAAAATCATATTGTAGATATGTTACATAAAAATTAAGATGATAATAATAAAGTATTTTTATTCAAGAAAAGAAAGTGTTAAAAAATTAAAATTTACCGAATTTTAATTATAAATATAAAATCATCAGTGATAATAGGTTAGTCCATGTAATATTATAAATGACATATGATAAGTGAAAAAATACAAATGACACATTAAATAAATGTACATCATGTAGAAATGCAATCGAGGCTTTGATAAATGTCAAGAAAGCTTATTTGTTAAAAATAGTAAAACAATTACTGAATACTATTTCCGATTTTTGTATCAGCACGATAGAGTTTCAATCATCATATTTGACTAAATTCCCTAACTTTGACAGTTAGTTATTGATTGACACTAATTCCATGAAATCTGACACGTGTAGACCTACATTTTTTTTGTTTAGAATTTTCAAATTTTTTGTTTCAACTATTTTTGTCCTACTTTGAAATGTTACCGAGTATATGATGGATAGTCTGATAAAGTTTGAAATCCTGTTCCGTTTCAACATAACTTTTCAACCATTATTTACTTGATTAGAAATTTTGTTGAGGTAACTTTTCACAATGACATAAATTTCATATGAAATTTAAAACTACTATATACCTTTGAAACTAGAAAACAAATAAATGATACATTTCTTTTTACAAATCAACGTATACTGAAAATTTAATATTACCAATCAAAAAAACTGGCAATATAAAAAGTGAAAAAACATATTTTTTCCATTGTGAACTTTATCAATCAGACTTTATAACGTAAGTCATAAAAATAAAGTTATATGAAAAATATAAAAAAAAAGCGTTAAACTACATTAAAATTCTAAATTCATCAAGGTGCCAATCTCATTATTCGCATCAATTTTTCCCGGCGTTTGTTCAGCGATATTAATTTCTGATTAAATAAAGCTCTCCGTGACGCGAGGAAGGAGAGTTTAAAAAAGCTCCAACCTTAGCATATACATAGCTCTCTGTGACCGGATGCTATTGATTAATTTAAATATTGCACGATCCAGCTTACCCTATATTATTCGTCTTTTTTCTTTCGACCTGACCTCTTCTTCCACTCTCTCTCTTTTTTCTCTCTTTTTCCAGATCCCACTCTTTTACTTTTTACCTCGTCTTTTTTAAATCTCTGACAGGCGACCTCCCGAGAATGTCGATGTAATATCCCTCCGGACGAATAATTTTATTCCTGTCCGCCAGATATATTGGATCAGCGTTCATGCACACGCGGTAAAAAGGACGTCGTCTTTTACTCGCTGAGCGTCTTTATTAGTCGATGTCTTTTTCGCGTTGCGAGCGAACTAATATATACATCAAAAAATATAATCTTCCAAGATATTGCTTGGGTTTTTATTATTATCATCCAAATATTTTTTTCTATTTCTCAATTTCATGTTGACATTATATTCGATTTCTTTCTAGAATCGTTTCTAAAAAAAGTTTTTTTTTCTTTAAATAAAGTAAAATGAGAATTAGAGACAGTCCGATGCGTTCGTTAAAAAAAAGTCGACCGACATTTTGCGAACAAGAAAGTAAAATAAAAAAAAAAACTAAAAACGAGGCGAATCATAGAAAGATGAAGGTTCGGTGTGGGGCTAGCTTTGGCGTCCGAGCATTTTGCATAATGCAGTCGTTGAAATAATAGCCCAGTCTCTCTCTCTCTTTCTTTCTTTCATTTTTTTAAGGGGAAAAGAGGCAAGCATTAGCTTTTCCGCAAGCGAGTAGGTCTACCCTCCCCCTGTGTGTTCACGGTAGAAGCACCACCGACTTGTTTGCCCCGGGAAAATATAATAAAGCTCAGGGATTGCTCTTGGCTCTCAGTTCGCATTACGAGAGAAAAAGAGAGAGAGAGAGAGAGAGAAAAGGACAGCTACTTGCTGAAATCTTTATTAACGCACTCCGAGAAATCCTGAGTTCCCCTCTTTATTTGACTCGATGACTCTCGTTTTATATATTCCGATATATATTATGCGAGCTGTTTTATCAAAGAATAAAAGGTATGAAAATAGTGGGCCTGAACAAGTGGTCCAAGCACACAAAAGAAAATTCTGACGTTATACAAGACGTATTAGAGTAATATGTAATCGTGAAGTGCTTTTAGTGCTTTTCGGTTCAACGTTGCTTGAATTGAATTTTACCGACGCGATTAACTTTCAATGTGTGTATATATGTGAAATTGTGGGATTTAAAGGCACATTTATTTTTGGTAATCTCGAATATAGGTACTTGATGATAGTCGATTTTTTTAGATTTATTTTCATCTTGCACGATATAATATCTTTTGTTAAGTTTATTTATGAAATTTGAATTATGAAATAGCTCGTCTGATACAAATAAAACTAATATTTATATGCAATATTGATGAAACCACTTTGTATATGAGAATAACCTAATTCGATATAGCTCATAAATTTAATTAACAATCTTAAATTTTTAATGATTAAAGTTTGCCAATATAGGTACACTAGTCTATTATTTAATTTAGTCAACGTTTGCTTAAAATATTGATATTACATTATTTACATGAAAGCATACGACAATGAATTCACACGACTACATACAATTTTAATTAAAATTTGCAAAGTAAATATGTTTAATAATAATTATAATAATAATTTAGCGTCAATATTAAATCAATACACATATTTAGACGACCTAAAAACACAAACTCATCAGCAAATATTAATATTAATTGATTTATATATAAAAAAAATAATGAAAAATAAAATTAATACAAAAGCAAGCAATGAATTTCCATACGTAAAACTCAGCTCTCAGTTAACATATACACACATATATCCCCAAATGAGCTAAAATACACCTAACCCGACGATTTTCGAGGTTGGCGCAAAGTGCTTCGCGGCTCTCTAGCTAAACTCCCAACAATCCAGACACACACACACACACACACACACACACACACACACACACACACACACACAGACACACAATCCGGTACCTCTCCTATATATACACACATATACACACAAGTATCTACATATAGCCATCCTTGTCCACTGCATTCCTCGGGTCGTCCCGTCCCTAGGGGTCAAGCTCTCGAAACTCGTCAGCTCTAATTAGCGCGTGGCTCGCCGAGAACACGAGGTCACTATAACGTACATGCTAGCGGGTATAGATGGAAACGAAAATATGTAGGGAAGGAGCTGGGACTGCTGTGGGTGGTCGAAAAGAATTTCGTCAACGTGAGGGTCAACGCGTGCTCGACTAACCTTTCGAAGGAGGAGGAAGCAAACGAAAAATGGAGCTGAAAGAGAGAGAAAGAGAGAGAGAGAGAGAGAGATAGAGAAAGAGAGAAAGGCTTGGGTATTGTTCGCTAGCGAGACAATGGGACTATGGAACGGTAGAAACTCGACGATTATTCGCCGCTTATGGGCTGGAAGAGGAAAAGAGTAAGAGAGAGATATAAAAAAGGGTGGCTTGGCAGGATTATGCATTTGGTAAAATAAAAAATACAGATAACAAAAGAAGACCTTATATAGCCTGGCCTTAGCAAAAGGTACAAAGCTTTCTCTTTCTCTCTGAATTTTCGCTAGCGTTTATATACGTATACGTGACTCCTCCTACTCCACTATTCCTCTATATTTGCTTTTTTGACAATTTTAATGACTACCGCGTACACAGAAGCAGAAAAAATCGCGAGCGCGCATGCAGGACCGGTAGATGAGTTACGAAATAACAAGGAAGAAAATGAGAGTAAAAGAAAGAAAGAGATGGGTATATATTTTTTTATATATATAAAAAAAAGGAACTTGTAAGACGCGAGTGGGTATGAGAAGCGTTATTCCAAAGCGACGCGCGAAAATGTCACCCTTGGGAAATAATGTGCTATCTCATGCATCCCTAATTCCTTACCTTACCTTACCCCCCCCCCCTTCTCTTACTCTCTTTCTCTATCTCTCTTTCTTCTTTTTTGTCGAGCGACAAGGATCGAGATGGAGATTAAATAATTCTCTCGGCCCGTGCAAATTATGCGCCGAGCGTACGAGGCTGAACGCGAGCTTGAGCTTGAGCTTTCTCAGTAACCCCTCTCCACCTCCATCCCTCTGCATCTAGGAAGTTTAAGGGCGCGAGGAAGCTGATAAGACCGAATTCTAGCGACTGGCGCATTATGTAAATAAAGTCGGGGGAGGGTGAATTGGGTCATACGTACCTTTTTTATCCTCTGCTCTGGTGATTTGCGTATATAACTACGAGCTTGTAAGAAAGTAGTAGAAGTCGTCGCTAAAGGAGTCGTGAAAAATTTGATATTTTTCTGAATTTTTTTTTAAGAAGAAAGGAAGCTTTTGAGTCTACTTTTTTTTTTTAATTTCTTTTTAAAGGGTTGCCCCGTTTAACATTTGATAAATTAGTGTTGTAGGACTTTTAAAAGCAGCTTTATTTTCTGTATTAACTTGAATGTAAAGAGGGTCCTTTGACAATTTCATTCATTTGGCTAAAAGGCCCTGGCGTACATTTTGCTCTTATAACATTAACTAAACACTCATGACTGCCTTTTGCCTCGTGCACTACGAAATTATTAACTTGGTAAAGAAACAAAACGACCTTCTCTCTCTCTCTCTCTCTCTCGACAAGTATTTTTATTTTCAGTAGTTGTATAAAATAATTGCGACATTTGAAGTAAAATTCTTTTCGAGAAACTTTTTGATTTTGAAATGTAATAAAAAGAAGAAGAAGAAGAAAAAATTAACGACCGAAAAGTGCAAGGCTCTCATTAGTAGAAAACATTTTTAACGATCGTGTACTTGAAATTTACAAAAAATAAAATATGTATACTTTAAAATTTCAAACAAATTTAATTAAATGTTTAAGTAACAATATTTTAAGCAGCTTTTGTGCTTCTCAAAGTGTTGTAACTTTTTTAAATACTTGAAGTTGCTTTTTTTTACAAAAATTTTAATGTTTATCCTACTACATATAATAAAATTTATTAACACTTTTCAATAGAGTAAAAAAAAACTTAAGTCGCTAAAAATGAATCATATCAAACACCATCAAATAACAATATTACATAAAAATAAAAAGCTTCGCAGAAATAAGTAAATCCTGAACATGAGCAAACTTATACTTCTGTTCATATTACAGATCCAATAAAAGAAAAAGAAAATATAAGTAAAAAAAACAGAACTTTCTCGTGTTAGTGCAAAATGAGAAAGAGAAAATTCATCGTCAGTGGTGGGTAGCTACCTTTTCTGAAGCAGGAGCTTGTTCTATGAGTTCTCTACGAAGGGGAGACGCGCAAAAAAGAAGAAGCTCTTGAGAAGCGTTGGTAAAGCGAAGCAGCCGGAGACGAATAATTTTTTTGAGAAAAATACATTTTTTCCCGCAGGATATGGCCCGTTTCTGCGTGCCACCTGCTGCAGCATGAGCTGAAGGAGAAAAGATGAAAGAGATGGAGCTGTATAAGGGAAAAAAAAGAGAAAAAGCGAGGAGGCTGGTCGGAAGAATGGCAGTAGAAAGATGGGTTGCGTATGCTATGGGGGTAGTGGATGTATGCTGTGTCAATAGCAAACTGCAACGAAGAAAATATAAAGATACGCCCTCGAGGCTTTTGTAAATATTAAACCTCTTTTTTTTCTTTTGTTTTCTCGCTGCGGAAACAATTTAAACGGCGAGTATACTACGTCCTTGAAATTACGCTTTTACGAAACGCAATCGATAAAACGTCTGTTTTATAAAGAGTGCCTATAACACGGCAAGCTTATAACGAGATTGCTTGTGAAATATTATACGCTTTGCCGTTTTTTTTTCTTTTTTTTTTCTTACCAATCAAATATAGTTCTTGTGAAAAATAAATTTCGATCTTAGGTATAAAAATCGGAGTTTCGTGCCAGCACGACAATGAGAAAGAGAATTCTATCTCATATACGAAGTAAGAAAGAGGAAAAGATAAAAGAAGAGAAATAAGAGTAGGCGCGAGGGAAGAAAATTTTCATTTTTGATATGGAAGCACGTCTCTCTCACGATACCTATATGTATGTATAGGAACTACTGTTCGAGAGAGCTATACCATCATCCTCCTTCCGTTTTTTACGGTTGAATAAAGCTAGTACCAGTCTTGGAGAGAAAGAGGAATATACGTGCACTCTTCGTAGCTGAGTATTATAACGTGAATTCTTTCAGGCTGGCCGGCACTTTGAAGATATATATACACACACACACGTGAAAACGAATCTTTTTTTTCTTTTCCTGGCTCTTCTACTGAATCAAATCAGAACTCATGCTACTGACCCCGAGTATGCATTTGGCAGGCTTCATTCTTATTTATTTTTTTTTTTCAAAAATGAAAAGTATTGGATCTTTTTCTTTTTCCTACTTGTCATAAGCTTTTTATTTAGAGTATTAATTACAGTTTTTGATTATTACATTTTTATGAAAATTATTCAAGGTTTTGAATTTCAAAATTTAGAAACTATTTTATGTTACATAATATTTTAGAATTAGTATTGTATACCCCGAAAGACCTTTTCAAAATTTTCGAGAAAGGTCTTGAATTACATTTTGAACCCTTACTTTTAGTACAATAGCTAATGCTACATTATGTGCGCAGGTATCATAAAAATAGTCTTTTTCAAATAACAAAAAAAAAAAAAAAAAAGAATTTAAACTTCCTTTTTTTTCGTGAATGGAAAATAGGTCTTTGAAGCCATATATTTTTTTAATCCAATATTATTGAATAATGCATTAATAAAAAGTAAAATATTTAATTATTTTTACGATATTGGTAATTTAAATAGGGAAGAAAAAAATATATATTCCTTCAGACTTTCGATAATCGATGGATCTAAGATAGATGCGAGGCATGTATTAAATTCTGGCCGATGCCGAGACCAGGCATCAAGTTACTGGGTTGTTACAGGAACGCATTTTAATATCCTGCCAATTTCATACGGCGCAGCTTGCAGTCCTCTGCCATGTAAGGCCCAGTCAAAAGCAAGAGAGACAGAGTTGACGTTCTCTTGGAAAAAACTTTAATAAAGGGATTATTGAGAGGGAAAAATAATGTCAACGAAGATATTTTTTATTTATTTTTTTATTCTAAAGAATTGATATTGTGGATACGTAAATTTACTAGTAGATAAAGTTGTAAAGGCAAATTTTGTTTGTTATTAATAGTAAAAATATATGAATCGAACAAAATTTGATTTGATTATTAACATTAATACAAATGTTAAAAGTATTTAGTTAATTGCGTTAAGTTTAACAGTGTCAAATTGATAATAAAATTTAATAATTTATTACTATCGATCGCTATACATAAAATTCTGCCAGAGAGATACGTACAAGCTACATAATATATACTTCTAATAATGTTTGTCTGTAATTACATAAATAAATCCACAAAATTAACGATCCATTACATTAGCAAGAGATATAAAATTGATAAATTCTGACAAACTATCATTTCTCCACGAGAATGACTGACATAAAACTTGCCAAAGCCAGCGAATACTCCAATTTCTACTTCCCTTGATGCTGCTACACGTCTCACCTCCCCTAGCCTCCTTGCTTTTCATGATAAAGTCGGAAAATTTTCGCGAAGAAAGAGCGAGATGGGCTTGCGAGAGAAGGCTCGACTTTTCGAGGTTTCATTTCGCGTCGCGCGCGCCCGAACAGGGGAGGAGGGAGAAGACGTACGGCCGTTCATAACTTAATATCGGATTCATTTGCATAGCTGCGCTTTCTCCTTCTCTCTTTCGCTCTCTCCACTTTGCGTCTGGCGTGCAGGAAGGCCCTCGAGCGCTGGGACTATTTATTCCGGCGCGCCAGACACGTTTGCAATTTGAACGTCTATCAATCGCCTGTTCCCCCTTCTTCTTCTTCTTCTTCTACTTCTCTTACTTTTGCTTTTTGTGACCTGCTTATACTACTACTTTGACTTATTTAATGATTGTGTATTTTCAATTTCGTAGAAATCACGTATCTATGTTGCATTTTATTTTACTTTTTTTTCTCATTTCAGAGTCTTTTGTCGCTTGCTTTTCTTATTACTTTCTAAATAGATTGAAGATTTTCAAGAGGTATTAAACTTATTCGTGATGAAAATTGTGTTTCACACATGAATATAAGTTTTCATAAAAACTTTTAATATATTGATAAAATGATAAATTTTTAATGTAGAAGTTTATAATTTTTATTTGAAGAAATTATAAAAGAATTTTCAAATTTATGAAAAATCGCAAGGATTTGATCTTTTTCCTGTCAAAACGAAATTTTTTTGAAGGTTCAAGCAAATCGTTATCTCTAAAATAAAGTCAATATGCCGATATTTGTTTGTGCACAGGCAAGGGCACTATTTTTTCAGAACAAAATCTGCGATAAAAAAATTTCTCGTCAATATTTTACGCAACGACAATTTTGCCAGTCTCGTTTTCGTTTATTTTTATTATTTCGTCAACTACTTTTTCTCTTTCTCTCTTTCTCGGTAACAATGCTGCAGAAGGAAGGAGAGTAAAAATAAATAAAAAAAAGCATATGAACGTAAAATTCGAATAATCGATATACTGCAGTGTGCTGCGCCACTATCCCTAGATACCATGCTTTGGAAAAATTTCCGATGAAATATTTACTGATTTTCCTGGCACGGATTTCTCAACTCTCGTTAAAACGTGAAATCCGATTGAAAGTAAATTTTGCGGAATTCATACGACGACGATGGTGAGGCCCTCTAGATACTGATACATCGACAAAATAAAAAATAAAAGAAAAGAAAAAAAATTGAGAGAGAGAGAGAGAGAAAAAAGGAAGTGAAACGAAGAGGAGTTAGATTTGTTATTTCGTGGCGCATTTGGTGAGAACTCGGTCGGCGGACAAGGGTATAGTATATAGTTATATCCCAGCATTCCCTTAATGCAATGCCAATGCAATTTGCCGCCTCGGCTTTCGGAGACAAGTAGATTCGATGAATGTAGCGTTCTCTCTCTCTCTCTTTCTCTCTGCCCTTTCGAATAGATTTCACAACGGACTGCTTCTTCTTTCTTTTCCACCAGCCGCCCATTTCTCTCTCCTCTTCTTACTCATTTTATTTCAGTCGAGGTCCAGCTCGTTTAAAGAATCTCGCTTACTCGCTCTCCCCGCCACCTTAGATTCTTCTCCTCTCTGCCGTCACCTGTTTTCCCGTTTACAACGTCTTCCCTCGCGTTCGCTTTTATTTTATTTTCTTTCTTCCGACGTCTCGCACCGCTCGTCTCTTCGTTGAGACGTGCAAAAAAAAAAAAAATAGAGCTGGTACAGAGACAGAAGACAAATCTATATATACGTTGTCTCTAGAAAGACTAGAAGAGAGAACATAGAACTATGAGGTCGAAGAGAGGAAGTAAAGAGGTAGACGAGGCTACTGGAAACGATGTTGAGTATCGCAATCACGGCTCCATAACTTTGTCTCTCATCTATATATCGAATTGTTTTTTTTTCTTTTTTTTTTTATTTTTCGTTGGTAAGATCTCGATGAGGGTAGAGTCGATTTGATTGGATAACGTGACGAGCAAACCGAAAATGAGAAAGAAAGAGAAAGATAGAGTGAGATTGAGGGAATCGATGCGATAAGAGGAATTTCGTAGAATCGAAACAAAATCAAGATTTGTACGTTCTTACGATCGTTGCGGTGTCGAGGAGTAGGATCCCATCCAACGCAATATACTTTCGTGCAAGTCTGCAACTTTCTTTTTTATTTTTATATTGCTGTGGTAACAACTTTATGAAGAGATTTCCTGTGAGATTATTCTTTGTTTACAGCTTAGATGGATTTATTGAATTGTACAAAAATATTTTTTTTTTTATAAATTGTCATTACAAAAACAAGAATGTTTTTAAAAATTTTGCCCTCTTATAATTTAATCAATGATTATTATATTAGATTAAATGGTCATGAGTTAAAAATAACTATTTCAACGATAAAAGTTACTTAAATTAAAAAAAAAATGAAAAATAAAAGAAATTGAAAGTTATTTTTAGTCTGGATTTAATATTTAAGTAGTACAAACCAGACTTTAGTCAGACATTTCAAAATTCATTTAAATGTTAATAAAATTTTAAAAAAAGCATCTTTTAGTATTTTTTTTAAATTTATTAATCTAAAAATAAAATGATAAATCAACTATTTACATTTTTTTAAGTAAATAAAAATTTTAACGTCTCAATGCATTGTTGTAAGACTGAACACTGAACGCCGTATACGAATTGTATTTGCAAGCGCGTAAAAAGAGTCAAACTGCATCAGCTTCTTTGGAATGTAGAGTAAGCTCGTCTCGAACAAAGGTCTATGGAAAAGAGAGAGAGAGTCGAGGACGAGAAAGGAAGCAGCTATTGGGCACTTTGTATCGATGGCCAGCTTCCCTTCACCCCTCTACTCTACTTTTCCTCTCACCCTTCTTTTTTTCTTTCCTCATCGCTTCGATAGGGCCTTAGCAAATCTGCTAGCGCTCTCTTTTTCCTTCTTTCGCGCTCTCTTGTTCTCGGTCGGTTTTGTCCTTCGCTGCCTATCTAGAAGTTTGTGTGCACAAGCAAGCGAGCCTCTATCCACTCTCGTAAATCAATTTTCCCCTTCTCTACTCTCTATCCTACTCTGTGCTACTGGGGTACCTTCCCTTCCCTCCCTTTTTCCATTCTCTTTTTTGCTTTCGCTACTACGCAAAGGCATGTTTGCTTGAATTCCGTCCAAGCAATTATCTGCATCCAACGCTTTGTTTTTTTTTTATTTTGTCTCGTTTCCGAGCTAATGAAAAATTTCGATTTTCATTTGTACCTACAGAACTTTCGATTTATCGATGAGAGCTATATACATCCTTTGTCAATGTTACCTTGAAAGGTATACTCTGAAATTGGATCAAACGTTGATTGGAAATGTATACTCATTGCATTATTTTGCAAAATATGATGTCATTTCGATCGAGTAATTTTTCAACCAAAATTCTAATAAATTTTACACTTGGTCTACACGTTAACAAATTCTTTTTTTCTTTAAATTTTATTGAAAACACCATTAACTATTGAATGTATGGAAAAATAAAAATCTAAAGCACTGATTTTGCATTAAATTCAAATTAACCTAATAAAATATTTTCTTGAAAATCTTTTGAAAACTTAGGGCATTGCACTTGTTCCTTTCAATCGACTCAAAGGATAAAACGCTCGAAGGAGAAAAGCTTTTACAACACACTGGTATACTGGAGCTTTCAGTTTCGTGACTTTGATCTTAAGGTTTTGGAATAAAGCTAGGCTGTTACATTAAAAGATACACTCCTTTTTCACTGCAAGCTTTAAAAAAATCATTTGCTGAAGTAACTTGTATTTTACATTAATACCATATAAAACTAATTTACATTTTTTCAATTAAAAACACTGTTTAACTACTTTCAATCCACATTTAATTATTCATTCTTTTCCATCAAGTTAAACCATAAAATCACTTTTTAAAAGTGTCCAATTTAGACCATTTATATTTCTTATACTATAAATAAAACTTCCAATGTAAATTTTCCATTAAAAATAAAAAAAAAGATCCTCGCAAACGTTCCATAGCAAGAAAGATGATCCGAAATGACATCGCATCTATCTCGAAGCGAACCAAGGAGAAATAAGTAGGAGGAAAAAAGGGGCAAGGAGAGAGTTGTGGTGAGAGTAGTGGAGGGGGGGGGGGTAAAAACGCCAAACAGCCCGAACGAAAAGCCTGCACACAGCTCGGGTTGCGGCTCAAGAATGGAATGAAAGGCGTGTGCGCGCCGGAGGTAAAACGCAACGCAGCCAGACAGGAAGTTCGCGGACGCGAAGAGGCTTTCGAAAGCACTTTCGCGCTACTGCTTTTGCTACCACCACTACTCCCCTCCGCCCCTTTTTCCAAGCTCTTTCGAGCATACTCGCAAGCCCTAGGTAAAATCTCGAATTCATTTTTTCCTTTGGCACTTTTCCCCTCTATTTCCCGAAGACGAAGGAGATTTGAGGTTGCGGGATAAGGAGGAGGAGAAGAAGAAAAAGAAGGAGAAGGGGAAGAGAGGATGGTCTACGCATATTCAGGCCATAAATCGCCCGTCCATCCCTCCAGCTCTGCGGCTTTATCCCCGCGGAAGCGTACAAATCTACGGCCCTTCTCGGGATTTTCGCCGACGCCAAAAGAATGGCCGGGCGAAGCCGAGAGACAGCTAAAAAATGAAATGAACTCCTCCTACTTCTTTTCATTTCCTTCTTTTTTTTTTGTCTAACGACGTGCGGTCTGTTATACTCTCTGGTTACTTCCCATACCTCTCTTACATGTCTTTTTTTCATTGAGAGAATATGGGAAACTATTGCACGTGAGGGTGTTCAGTGCTTATTCTCGCTTTTCATGCTGTCAGACTGTCTTTATGAAATGAGATGTAAAAATTTGCATGTGTGCTTATCAGGTGACATTATTACTGCATTTTTACATTTGAAATATTTTTAATTTAATATCTTTCTTGTTTAAGTTGATTTATTAGCTGGTATTATTAAAAAATTATTTAAGTATTAATTACAACCAATAATTATAAGAATTGCAAAAATAAATAATTTATTTTTTTCAAATAAGTCAGAAAAAAATATTTTTTTAAAATATATATGTATCGATTACATAAAAAAACTATTCTTAATTTCAACCCAAAAAAAAAAAAATATTTATTTTTCTTGTGAGAGAAACTCTTTCCGACCCAGATAAGCAGCTCGTTGATACGCGGTTTAGACTCTTTTTTCCTTTCTCCCCTGGTTTATCGATTTTTCACGGTGGTATTCAAATCTGTGAAAACAGTGGAAATTCCCAATCTCGTGCAGTCTAATCGGGCGTCTAATAAGGCTCTTTTTGGCCATGGCCATAGTATTTTCTGAATTTATACGCGCATTGCTCTTTTGAAATTTTCCCAATATAAGCCAGGGAGACCAAAAGCCCTAGTCTTCGAAGGAAGCTAAAGCAAGAGAGAGAGAGAGAGAGAGAGAGGACAAGTATTCTAGTAAAGAGAGAGTCTTATGCAGGCTCTGTGGTAGAATCTTTGCATTTTACGAGGAGAAACCGGCGCCACGATCTTCCAGTTCTCCTTGCCTTGCGGTAATATGTTTGCGTCACGTGCGCGTCGTATTTGCTCTATCGGCCCTCCTTACTCGTGCTCTCTCTCTCTCTCTCTCTCTCTCTCTTTGCATGCACCCTGTGGTCGCGCTCTTCCGGACTTCCTTTACCTCGAACCTCGTCTACTCGCGTGCAACTCTGCACATATATACAGGATGGGTAAGGGAGGGTAGGAGTCCGTCTATTTACCAGAGTCAGTCGCGAGGCAACTTCTTGATATTTGACTATAATAATATCCACTCACTATATAGCTAATATATCTAATATGTGTGTACAAAGATGCTACTGTGTGTACATGTGTGACTGTTTGAGGCTGTAGTGTGTGTATTTCCTTCGGCGCAAGCCTCACGAGCCAAATGCAAACATATGTCGCAGCAACTTGGCTTTTCCGAATTCCCTTGACTTTCTTGCCTTACAATCTTCCCTTCCTACTCAATGTGGTTATATTTTTACTTTCTTTCTTTTTTCCAAGTAATTAGAAATTAAGTTGATCTTATTTTTTTGATACTTCAAATATATCATAATATCTAATTGTATTTTATAAATAATTAAATTTTTATACTGTTTGAAGTTTTATGAGGAGCAAATCAAACATTTTTAAAATTTTTTAAGCTTATAACTCTTGCTAGGTGCTAAAGTAAAACACTGGTAAACGATAAATATTTGATTTACTTTTATTCATCTATTTATTTATTTTTTTCTCTAACATTTGTTAAAATGGTAAAAAAAATAGTACGTTCACTTTTTTAAACGTTATTTGGTAATGGTTACCAAAACAATCGCAAGCACAAACGCAAACAAAGTTTGTTTGTAGAACTCAAGCGGTTAAGTAATTGACAGTAATTTTTCTGTTGGCACAAATATAAGGTTTTTAAGGATAGTTCAGAGTTTGTTCGTTAGCCGCCTCTCTAAATTAAATTCTGTTTTTTTTTTTTTTTACGAAATTAAAAGCAATATAAAGTGAAACAGTAATTATTACTCTTTTATTTAACTGATATTTTTTCTCATTTACTAATGAAAAAGTGATTATTCAAGTTGGTTTATTTAAAATAAGCAACATGTATAAAATATCTGGAAAATTTATTTTTAACAAATATAAAAATTATAAATTATGAAACAATTAAATTTTTAAAATGAGATTATGAAAATCAGTAGAAACGGCTGCAATAGTCAGACATCACGTCTGCTTTTGTATTTACCTCTTACCATACAATCAACAGAGAAAATTGAAATAAACAAGAGAAACCCATTTGAAAATGTTTTAATATTCAACGGTACATAAAATGAGTAAAAACTACTGAAATAAAGTCGATTTTGGTGAAACGTAATTGATTTCGATCCACCAGTCTAAATAGGGGAAGATGGGGTATTTTGAGAACGGGGTAAAATCAGAATTCAAGGATAATTCTGGAACAAAAAGAGATAATCGAACCAAACTTGGGGGGCTTG
>JAPYZE010002471.1:0-31503 GCA_030522805.1 Leptomastidea abnormis
AACCAAACACAAAAACCCAAAAAAAAAAAAAAACAAAACAAAAACAAACAAAAAAAAAAAAAAAAAAAAAAAAAAAAAAAAAAAAAAAACAAAAACAAAAAAAAAAAAAAAAAAAAAAAAAAAAGAAGAAGAAGAGAGGAAGAAAAAAAAGGGATATAGCATCACGAAGAAAACGAGGCCGCATCTGAAAAAATCCAAAACATAAAGCTCTCTCTCTCTCTCTTTCTCTTCTCGCGGTCTCTCCCGTCTCGGGCGCAAAGGCCGCGAACATTATAACTCGCGAGAATAAGAGTGAGAAAGAAAGAGAGAGAGAAAAGAGAGGGCGGATATATCGTTACGGAAATAGCGCTCGGCGCCCGGAGTCTATTAATAATCAAGCGGCCAACCAAGCAAGCAAGCAAGTAAGTAAGCTTAGCAAAGATGAGGGAATCGGCTGCTAACGTTTTATGTATGCTATATCTTTCTCTCTCTCTTTCTTTCGCTTCACCGTGCGTGTGTATATGTTCCAGACCTAACGCTGATGTTACTGTTGCTGCTTTACGAGGCTTTACTTGGTTAGCCGACACCCGATCTTCCTCTTCTCTCCGCTTGAAAATCCCGCGCTCTCTTTTACTCTCTCGTACGGTACGCATGCAAGCTCAACGTTAAGATGAAGTAAAAGAAGAAGAAGAGTGAGGGAGGTAAAGGGAGGAGAGGTATATAACGCGGAGAGTCTTTCTCAACGAGGAGGAGACTCGCGCGGGAGATTTTATTTATAGAGACGCGCCCCGGAGACTTTTAAGCGTAAGGCTTTTGCAAAACGAACGGAGAGGGATTCTTCTTTTTCTTTTACTATACTGATGCTATACTACTTGGGTTGCATGAGCTTCACCTTCTACCGTTCTCGTAAACTATATGTATGTGTGTTTGTATGTGGAATTGTTATTTGGATGGTGATTGGAGACTATTTTGTTGGTATAATGGTAATTGAGCGTATTGCTGGAACTTGTATTGGTGATGATGATTTGGATTGTATCTGCGTTAATGAAATGTTATTATATTTTCTTATCAATTTTTAATTACTGAGGTGCTTTATTTTTATAAATGTTTAATTCATCGTTTAAAAATAAAATTGATTTGATTTTGTATGAATAGAAGTTTAAATTAATTTTTTTTTTTTTTTAGATTAGATAATTATTAATTATTTGTACAGTTTATTGTTTTCTACTTCGTTTTTGTAATGTTTAATTAGATAGCAGTATAATAATATTTAAATTACAAGAAGAAAGACGTTCGAAATAATCAATCTAAACAAATGACGTTAACATGATCAGTAGTAGTATGAGTCAACGTTCTAACTCGGGCCTACTATATACTGGATCTGCGATTGTAAGCTAAAGAAATCAAGGTGATAATGAAATTGCCCAAAGTCAAGTGAGAATAAATAAAGTAACCTTATACTATAAACTCACTAAAACAATAAATTTTGTAAAAAATTTAGACTACGTAGGTTGTTGAGTTTACAGCAGAAAATTTCGCAATTTAAAAATAATAAACTGAGCTTGCAAGCTCAATTTGAAAATTGAGAAATTAAAAGTTGATTTAAAAACACAAAATTTGACGACACATGTCTCTATTGAAAAATTAAAATAATGTTACTCTTATTTACGAGAATACAAAAATATATCGTTGAATGAGTTCACTGATTATTTTAAAATCCAGCTGCACAAATTTAGAAAACACAAATTTTTGCCAGTTTCATCACACATATACACACACATAACAAAACAAAGTCACAAAATTAAAAAAAAAAAAAAATATCTCAAATTTCAGGAAACATCAATTATCATTTTTTGTTTATAATCATGATATTCAAAAATCAACGTTTAACTCTATACACACATATATATATTAAAATCTATTATTAAATATCCGTTTATTAAGAACCAACAAGACTTTCCATCTCTATCTATATATGAAAATAACATTCTTAGTGACACAATCTCAAAATACAATTTCATTCAAAATATATATATATATATATATATATGTATATAATATCAAGTATTATCTAATTTTGTAAGCCAAGCCAACAAATAATATATTTAAAAAAAACCTTCAAAATTTAACAAAATTTTGGCATTCAATCATCAACAAATATAATATCTATCCACAACAAAATAAAACAACAACTAAAATCACATCCTGATTCTAAAACCTCAAAAAAAAAAAAAATCTCAAAGCATCCAAATAATTTCCTACACCACCTATTGTAAACCACCTTGCGTTAGCAATCCATCAATCCATCAATCGTCCATACCTTTCCCCCTCCCCTCCCTCCTCATTCTTTACCACCCTCAAAATTCCACGCTCAATCAGCACCAGATTCTGACCTTGCAGAAAATCTCTCTCTCTCTCTTTTCTTTCTCACTCTATACCCTAAAACAACGCCCTCTATTATAGAGAAACCCAAAAATTTTCTAGCTTTACTACTACCACTACCTACAATCGCGGCCTGGTTCGTTCTTTAGTATTATAATCTACGGGGAGAAAAGAGGCATATATATAAAACTTTGCCTGCAGAGCGCAACCAAGTCGCGAAAATAGAATTTGGCAAGAATTTACGCATTCCGGCCTGATGCTATACTACACATACATACATACACAAATTTTATATACTCTGAGAGTCTCTCTCTATTTGAAATTTTACGTATTATGTGAAAGACGTCCTCGTCGTAGTCGTAGTCGTAGTCGTCGTCGTCGTCTCTTTTTCTTCGTTGTTAATATTTCGTTTCGACCCCATTCTCTCTCTCACTCTCTCTCTCTATTTTACTGATGGAATGTCGTTAGTGATATTTATTTTTTTGTTAGATAGTTAATTTTTTTAATCTTTTTGTTAGAAATGTTATATATAAAATGATTTTTTTTAGTGAGAAATCGTTAGTAAATAAAAAAAAATCGTTAATAATATTTTATTATAGTAACAACAGCTTATTTTCAACATCGTCATAAAACGATTTTCCCTGATTTGACGTGTTTAAAATATTTCACTCATCACAATAATTAAATATAGATTTCAGTTAATTTTTTATAAAATCAAACTTTAAATTCACAACAAAATTTAAATTCAACATTACACAAGAACACAGAATTCTCATTATTTTCATAAAATACGCTGAAAAATAGATATTAAGTAGGTCGTAATGGTGGAGTATAAAGATGTTAAAATAGAATTTGAAATACTTACTGGTAAAAGCGACGATATAAAGCAGCAGAAGCAAAATTCGTTATAAATCGTAGCGCAAGCATAGCAGATCGGCAAGCTTAAAATCAGACATGTATTATAAAAGCTTGCAAGCTTGAATCCTGATCAGTGTTGTACACCTTTTTTCCATTAAAGCAATGCAATAGAAAAAATTAAGCCCAACCTGTATCGATGGGCTTACAAGAAGTAGAAGTAGTAGAAGAAGTAGAAGAATAAGCACACTCACACTTGCAATAAAATTATTATTAATGCCCCAATAAAAAAGATCTATAGGGACAATATCACTCTTTTTTACAGTTTTTTTTTTTTTAATTTAAGAATTCAGCACCTTTATTTATAACAAGCAAGCGTTAAAATTAAAGAGCTCGCGTTTTTTATAAAAATATATCTCGCGTGAAGAAGATTTTTACATTTACTTACCCGAGCGTTCGGAGCTACGCGCCTCGAGTGTTTTAAAAAGCTGACAGGGGAAAATATCTTGCTATGCGCTATAGTTTTGCGGCGCTGCTACCGTTTTTACCGCTGCTATACTCTCGCTGCTGCTGCTGCCCACCACCAACGACGACGACGACAACGTCGACGAAGACGTAGCTTAACGATGCACGAGGGGTAGGGGAGTCCAAAAATGGCGAACGAGCTTACGGAGGTGGAGAAGATGATGTGAAAGAAAGAGAGAATTAAAGCTTATAGTAGAGGCTTATTTTACGCGAGAACTGGGATTTTTTTTGGGTTGTATGGACTTACTTTGCTGTTTTTTTTCATTGAAAGGATGTGTGTTGCTGGGCATTTAATTTTTATAGTGAGTATGGAGCTTGCAAGTCGATCGGGTATGATATAGATTGGTATATGATCATAATTGTAATTTAGTTTAACTATCGTTAAATATAGTATACTAAATGGTTAACTTACAATTATTGCTATTTGGTTAAAATAGAGAGATTATACCTAAAAATTAAAAAAAAAAATAATTTTTCACAAATTATTTAAATTTAGGAATATTTCGTAATTCAAAGCCTTTTTAATAATCTATTGAGCATATTTCGCTATACGACGGTAAACGCAATGACTCAACTGACACATGCTTGAAATCGAACCCACGACCTATGGATTCCGAAATCAACACAATGACAACTGAGTCATTCCAGACCCTTAATTTCAAAATAATTCAGTTATATTTTGTATTACAATTCATAAAATAAAAAAATATATTTTTTGAGTTTAATTTTACACTAAAAATATAATTAAAATTGAGTTGTTAAAATATAGGGAAAATTAAATAACGCGTCAAGTTCATTGTGCGAGAAATTCATTTTTCTTGTCTCAAATCATCCGAATGCAGAGCGCATGTACAATAAATTACGTCAAAACATTGGCATAATTCCAGTTAGGTATGGTTTCAATGTTAGGATAATCGTAATACATGTAATTTTCACAATTAAAGATTAAAAAATTGTAATCATTGTCTTTGCAATTTTATTGTCCAAATTTAAATATATGAAATTATTTTTTTTTTAAATTTTAATTTAAGCGAACTTTATATGAATAAAGACAATACAAAAATTCTGTAACATCACAAAGCCAACCCAGTAAAATCACCCGCAGTAAGCGTTATTGGGTCAATACCTAAGAATAAAACGCAGGAAAAAGCGACACTGAACCAAGGCGTTTATTTGCTATCGAAAAAAAAATATGTGAAGGTAAAGAAGTTTTTAATAACGATACGAAAACAAAAAATAAATTCCAGAGCTGATATGTGCTACGAAATATGTTAAACGAAACAAGCTTTCTTTTACGATCAATTTGTGAAAATTTTTCATGGAATTCCAAAAGAAAATAATTCGTAAGAGAAACATTTTTTTTTTCTTAGAAAAGTATTGTTGATGATTAGGTAGCTAAAATTAATGTAAAATAAATCTATAAGAATTAAAATAAAATTTGATGGATAAAGAGAAGTGATAGGATATCAATAAAATAATAATAAGCAATTAATAAATTCAATTTTTAAAACGCTTTATTTACCGCATTTTTTTTCACTCATCCAAGCGATATCAGGCAGAACAAAAATAACCATTGGGTATATTTTTGTGCACTGGAATGTAAATTTTTTTTCTTTTATGTCAATACAATTTCCTTGCGCAAAACTGATTGTTTAAAAAAAATTTTTACTGACAATTTAATTAAATGCAAATATTTACAACGCATATGCATAGGCTCATAGTAGTTGTAAAAAAACAAAAAATCTATATGATGATTATAGAATTTAGAAATGAAAAGATTCTAGTCGTTTTTTTACAATTAAACAATTTAATTTTTAATTTCCTTATTACAAATTGACACTATTTACCAAATTTTTTTCATTCTAAACATTTCATTATCAATGTATAGCAGAATTTATTTCATTTCTAATTCCAATTAACCACATCTCGTCACGCTTTCACAACAGAACAATAAAATTTCAACCATCTCCTTTAGCATTAAAAAAAATCAAACCACCATCATCCAACTTTCCTCCCATTAAAATTTAAAAATTCAATTTTTTTAAAAAATCGATTATATCTACACATCAGTGTATCTTCCAGCACCTACGCACAATAAATACAACTTGTGCAATCACACACACACACAAACGAGGAAGGCCTATAAGATCGGGTTATTTTCGTTCAGCGCCTATAACGTGTGACAGATCAGCTTAACGCGTTTTTTCTTTCTTACCTACCACACCCGCATACACTTGTCTCTGTTATTTATGTGTGATGTTGGTGCGTACTAAGTCGGAGATAATTAAACAGCGTTAAAAAAACCGCAACTGATGTTGTTGTTGGGAGTAATATTATAGTTGGATGATGAATAAGTTTTAAATTTCTATTGATGTCTAGCTTTGTGTATATTATAATATATCGGTTGGTTTGATTTTTGATGTTAATTTTCAATGCGTAGGACGAATGTATACTTTTTTTTTTATTTTTGTAAATTAAATGTCAGTTTAATGGAATGTAATATATGCGAGTGATCGAATACAAACATTGTTATCGCAAATTAAATAAAATAATATAGAAAAATACAGCTTAATCTACGACGAATTAAAATTTTTTGTATAAAATTTTACACTCAATTTCTTTTTTTTTTTTTCTTCAAAATTAGTATAATAAATACTTTGACGATTGTACATAAATAATTTTTTAATAAATATCAATCATTCTCAAATTAATTGATGTATACGTATAGAAACGCAAGATATTAATTTCAAAATAATAATATAAAAAAAAAGCGCATGTCACAACACAAACCAGCGCAAAATCATTTCTTAATCCTACAATATCGTTGTAACTTTCTCTCTTTCTCACCAATAATCGTTACACACGACAATAATATTTTTTTTTATAATTATAAAAGACGACAATTCCCCTATACATTATATTAAAAACCATTAATCTTTTTTTTTTAACGCACCTCAAATTAATTAAAGCACTTGAACAATATTCTCATCATCGCGTAAAAAAAAAGAACACGTGACCCTTTCCTTTCATTTTTTTTTTTTTTATCTCTGCGTACATTTTTGCTAAAAGCACTGAAATTCAAGCTAACGATATCTCTTTCACGAGCGACGAAAATAGCCTTAAAAAACCCCACGTCGATTTTTTTTTTTTTCAATTTTAACAATTTTCGCATCTATATAAGCGATATTCTAAATCCAATCTGCTTTGAGCTTAACTTTAAAAACGTGAAGACTATCTTTTTTACGGTGAAGCATTAGCAATTATAAAATCAAAATTATCCTCTGATGAAAAAAAAAATAGTTCGATCACGACGATTAGGATGGTTTTAAAAATGATTTATTTTAAAATCAAATGATCATATTAATATATTAATGCCATTTCGAAGCGCGTTTTAAATTTATAGCGTTCTAGACATCAGCGAATAAACAGTGATATATAGATGAATGTGAGATAATTTTTTTTTCTTTCACGCAAGCTTTTAAAAAAAAAGCAGTCAAAAAACAACATGTGATTCTTCCACGAATTTTCATCGGGCAATCAATTATATTGTGACATTATATTACCATTTACGCTAGCAGCTGCGTGACGATCGACAAAATTTTTTATTTTTTTATACTTTATCCTTTCTCTATTAATTCATTCTTTTCATTTTATTTTATTTTTTACAAAGCTACGGCGTATAAACATAGCGCTTGCGTTGGGCTAATTACGCGGTATTTTAGAAAAAACAATTCTATATTATTATAATTTATATATCAAAAAGAGCTTTATTAGTTTGGCAGATATGGAGACTTGGAAAAAAAAAAATTTTTTAAAAAGGAACGGAAGAAGATTTTTGGTTTTTTTATCTTGCGTTTATATATATTGACTCGAGCTTTCACGGAATACAAACAAGCTTTATATCATACCATATCATCAATATCATCACCGCTGCTACCACGTGTTTTAAAAAAAGCGAATCATCTTCACAAATATCTGGACAACCAACCGATTTTGGACCTCATCTGCATATAACAAACTAATTCTCACACAGTAGTAAAACCCTCATCTCCTTTATTACCATACATGTATTTTGTATAGGCAGTGCATACATTATCTCATTATTCATATAATCTTCGACTTTTTATTATTCGCATAATATAATAATAATCCCCCATACATAGTAATTTGTCATTTTATATAGCAGTGCTTGTTTCTTATTTTTTCTCTCGATATTTTTTTATTTTTTTATTTGAGCGATATTTTTGCTGATTAGTAGCTGGCAAGATCGGCAAATGTCTGGTCCATTTCCTCGGCGATTGCTTTGTACTTATTGCGCTCGTTCATCAGCTCGTCTGTAATTTGATTAGAAAGATATAATTACAGTTAGTATTTGTTAGTTTGGAATTTTTAAAAGGATTTGTTTACTTATATTTAAGATTAGAAGTTAGTATCTAAGATTGTGCTAGTTTTAGGATATAAAAATAACGTAGACGTACGCCAATGCAGTAAACTAAATTTATTTATTAAATTGAAATAATAAGATCAAATCACGTGACTTTGCCAAAAAATTTTTATTATAAAATTCAGTGATATATATATATATATTGCCTTTGATGTTTTACATTTACAGTTTTTTTTTTCATTATTTTATATAATTAAAATACATACATGTATTAATAATATTACACTGAATGAAATAAATAATAAATTCATGATATTCTCTGTAATGTCATTAAAAAAAAAAGAAGTACCCGATGCAGCCTTTTCTCATATAATATAGATTCACTATTTTTTTTTTTACACGTATTATCAATAGACTTTTACATCCATTCTCACATGTAAATACTTATATGTCATATTAAATATATATTATTGCGAGTAAAGCAGAAATAAATAATTAACGGTAAAGATATATAAAGAAGAGTTTTGATATGAAAAGAGGAAAACAACGAGGAATTTATATACGGAACTATAGGATTGTGTATCAGGGAAAATTACTTAAATTATTTTTCTTACAATGTTTCAACTTTTAATTACAATATTACAAGTAATAATAATATAGTAATAAAGTATGGCCAAATGAAAAAAAAAAATAAGTGTAATTTATGCATCTGATGATATCGATGATTATTGATACATTTTTTTTTTTGTGATATTGTTCGATTTTATCGTCGTGACAATATTGCGATGTCGTTCTTGAGATTTTCCGTATAATGAGTTGTGTTGATGTGATTATCTCGTTGTTTCCATTGATGTCCGCCAAAAAGAGAAAATTAATAGGATCGACGCAAAGCTTAACCAACCAATTCGGTGAAAGTGAGATCCAAATCGTCGCAGATGTATTTGTATTTCTCCTTCTCGTGGACGAGCTCGTCTGTAAACCATTGTTTTTTGTTTTTTTTTTTTTTTTGTCGTATGCAAATTTTGTTTCTCGATGGCAAGTGTTTGCATTCATTTTATAATTATACACAGTTATGTTCCCCATAATATATTCTTTTTCTTACACAGTAGAAATTAACCAAACAATGCATTAATAAATAGAAATTATAAAAATTTCATTTATGTAGTAATTATAGTAATACAAATGTTCTTTTTTTTAACATTAGGTAATGTATACCTATTTAATATTATTTTAAATTATATTTTTCCTTATTCTTTTCAAATTATGTAAAAATTAAATAGTAATTATCATCTACTGTGCGTAAGATATTATAAACATTCTCAAATTAATTCAACTCTTTAAAAAGACAATTCCTTTTAAATTTTTTAAATTTATTATATCAGTATGATTGTAGAAGCTCTTCGAGAGCTATAACACTTGAAAAATATCTAATATTCAGCGATACATGTGAATACTACAGTACCTAATTTATAATTTTTAAACTGTAAAACAATCACTTCTATAGACAAGTTATTTTTTTTTTTAATCACATCATAGTTTCTTAAATAAATAAGTATTGCTTTTATAAAATAAATGAGTATGATTTAAAATTTATTAATAATTTTCAAATACTATTTCTAATGTATTCATAAGTAAAGCAGTAATGAAAGCACTTTGAAAAACCCTTGTGCAAAAAAAAAAAAGAGTTGAAATAATCAGAGTGTAATAGCCGTAGAAATATACCAAAACCACCTTAGAAAATACTATGAATATTTATTTAGAAAATGGGTATAGAAATTACAGGATTACTGAATATTTGCATTGCAAAGCAGGGAAAGAGAAAAAAAGGAAACTTACTTATGCTAAAAAGGTGGTAGCGAAGCAAAAGGTATGTAAAAGCAATAAATGTTTGTATAAAGCGTTAGTTGTTGTTAGCTTTAATAGTATATTGGTATTTTTAAACGCCGTAGAGCTCAAAGAATGCATTGTCCAGGCCATCACCAACCTCCTTGTATTTCTCCTTTTCCACCACCATTTCATCTGCAAGCAGGTGCGAATAATTATGGTTTATTTTGATTAGTTTGAAGCGATAAGCCGATTAAAGCGACGTTTTTGATTTTGATTGATTTAACATGGATTACCACAGTATTTTAGACATAACAGATGATATATAGCATGTAAATGAATTAAAAATATTAGAATTATAATAAAAGAAGATATATTTTCTTGAAATTTTAAATTATTACTTTTTATCATTGACAATTATTTGTGTAGCTTTTTATAATTAGATAAAAATTTATAGCATTTGTTTTATGTATAAAGAAAAATATTAAAAATATTATTGGTCAAATCACAAATATTAATAAATCAGATGAATTTTAAAACTATTCAAAGTGACCAAATAAAAAACTTATCAGAAAAATAAACGTAATCTCATGTTTTATTAGTTCTTAAGTAGCGATTAATTCAAATCAACAACAATATACTTACCTTTATAACACCAAACTCTTGTAGATACTTATTATTGCAATAGTAGTTTTTACACAATAAAAAATTATATTGTTAACAGACGCATTGGATTTGTGAGATTAACTTCAAGAGGGTTTATGTTAGTACAGGACCAGAGCGTCAAATTAAATTTAATGTT
Organism: Leptomastidea abnormis; assembly: GCA_030522805.1. Taxonomy (NCBI): domain Eukaryota; kingdom Metazoa; phylum Arthropoda; class Insecta; order Hymenoptera; family Encyrtidae; genus Leptomastidea; species Leptomastidea abnormis. The sequence goes on from JAPYZE010002471.1 coordinate 10,752, forward strand.
AAAATGGATAAAAAATAAAACAACGAAAACAAAATAAAAAACACACACTTCAAAATCAAAATATATATTATAAACATATTTATAATAATAGCAATATATATAATTAATATTACAATATTAGTGTTTACGATCATTTTTTTCAATCAATTTTGTGATTTGTTTTTTTCTTTTAATTATTAAGTAAATTAATAGACTAAACGATATACCTCGGGGTTCTCGTAGGACTCCTTTTTTTCTTATTCTCAGTTAACGAAAAAAAAAAGAAAAAAAAAATATTAATAACGATAGTACACGCGAAAAGTCATCGCAATACTTCCGCACCGTTTTTATTTTTTATTTATCAACTTTTGATCGCGTATAATGTATATAGCTTATATACTCATTTTATTTAAAATAAAAATTGTACAAGCGATCGTTAACGGAAATACGCGTTTCCGCGCGTTATATAGGAAGAACAAACGATCGTCAATTGCGCCTTTGACAAAAAAAAAAAATATATGTTACAATACCGCTCATTGTAGATATATAAATTTAATTTCGATAAAAACATATGCATTATTTTCTGTACAAATGTATCAATAAAAAAGAAATATTTTATTAAATATAAAAAAAAAGAATTATATAAATTGTATTTTGTATAAAACAACTTATTTTTCATTCAACAAGCAAATTCTATATAAAATACCTAACATCTGGATCACAAATGTATTTTCATGAGAGGCAGTATCGTATCATAGATTTTCTCCGTTACGTAATAAAATTCGTAAGAAAAAAAATTAATAATAATAAACAGAAAGCACGTCGTAACGTATACATCGGGGAGTAAGGCAAATAATAGATCGCAGGTGCGGTTAACCGTGTGTGTATGTATGTGTGTATGTTGTATTCGAGTAGTCAAGAGAGAAATGCTAGAAAACGGCAGTTACATTACAAGCTAAATACATTTTATTGAAAGTTTTTAATAATCGACGGAATGCTCAAGACGGAGTGCATATATGTATTCATTCTTTTTTTTTTGTTCGCGTATCATTTTTTCCAATATGTTAAATTGCACAAAGCAACGTTATAAAAGACAAAAAAAAAATGTTTGTAGTGCTACAATTTTTTTTTTAAATAATTTTTTTATTCTTCTTTTTAACAAAGAAATTTACCCTTGGAGAAACAACGCGAATTCGTCCCGCGAAATCAATATAATCAGTCAACCGAGTTTATCAAATGAATTGATAAGAAACAAATTTTAAGCGATTTACTCATGCTCAAGAGGCTTTTAAAGCAGTTGTTATTGCAGAGGTCAACTTTACCGACATTTTTACACGTCTCTCGTCCGTAAAATGATCTTTTTTATAGCTTTTTATAAGATGCTATAGACGGTAAAATACAAGTTAAGCATCATATATAAAAAGAAAATACAACGGATTTTATGTATTAAAAAATTTGTTGTATACAAAATATAAATTTATCAGTAAAGTCTTTAAATGTTAATGGCCCCCTTCAATCATCATCAATTTAATGTTTAGTCTAAAATTACAATGTATTGCATGTTCTTCTTCTTTTTTTTTATTGCCAATTAAAAATCGTTTCTCTTAAACAACCGTTTAAAGAAAAATAAGTTTAACTCGATTTTAATATTTTTGTATTAAAATTAGACGAGAAACGCATATGTTTGCCCGGGCAATGTCTTCTTTAGCGATGATCAATAAGCTATTTGTTTTTTCTACGTAAACTAAATAATAAAAAAAAGACGCGCAAATTCATGATCATTTTGCGATAACGCGATAGTGTAAAGTTATAGCCTAATTGTGCAATTTCTTTTTAAATATTTTTTCTTATTGTCGCTCGCGTTTTGTTACCTTTCTAATCTATTCATCATCTGTTAATGCAGTTTCGATTTTCACAATACAAAGTTTTTTTGTCCTCTTGCTTTTAGCTTGCAAAAAAAGTATTAGCAAAGCCTAAAATCTAATTTGCAATTTTACTACAATTACTGTAGTACTGCTTTCACTGTATTCCACTTTTTTTTTCTTTTTTTCTTTTTATTAATTTTTTTCAATTTTTTGTATTTTGCGTTTGTCTCCGTTTCTTTTTTTTTTCTTTATGCGTGTTTTCAAAGGTATTCATTTTGCACCACATTCTAATAAACCACGGCGGGGATATTCGGGAGCACGTGTTACTTTTTTTTAATCGCTTTTTAGTTTTTTTTTGTTTGTTTTTTTACATGTTCTGGATGTCATGCAGGGTCGCCTCCATCTCGTCTTGCAGCAATTTGTTTCTTTCTCTTTCGGCAAGGAGATCGTCTGTAAAGATAACTTGTTAGGGCCACTCTCGCGTAGTAAAAGTAATTTTTTTTTTAAAAAAGCGTTTGGCTTTTTCTTTTTTGGTTAGCTGTGCGCTATAAGTTTTGTTAATAAAATCGCTATTGTCGCTCACAAATTAATTAAAGTTTAATTGAAAAACAACAACATTGAACAAACTCAGCTTATAGTAAACAATGTAGGCACAATTGGTAACATAAGTAATAGGATCCTTTGGATATTATTTTTCTTCAAATAGTCAATTGATCATTAAAATTTTTCTACAATACTTATTCTGTACCTTATAATTTGTTTAGTTAATTTTTTTTTATGACAAAGAAAAACAATATTCAAAGCATCCTTTTACATATTTGGGCAAGAGCGCAGCATTTTAGTAATAATAATAACAATATTACTTTTAAGGTAATTGGAGCATTGTGGAAGGTTTTTTTTCTTTTCTCATCTAAATGGACTTACTTGATCATATTTCGATAATCAAAAATCACTATTAACTTTATCTTTATCTAGATCCAATTTTTTTTTCTTTTCTTTACTTTTCATAAGCAATAGGCAAGCACACTGATAAGAAAAATCAGATAAAATAATACTTTTTGATACTTTAATCGTATCCAAAAATTTAGATCATTAAATTATAATTGATAAAGAACAATTTTATTTGGTTTTTCCAATTAAGACAAATGTTACGTGTCATCGATTTTAAATTAAAATTGGTAATTTAATACGAGACACTACTTATGTAATACAATAACTTTCTGAATACAGATTACCTACGTTATTCTACCAAAAAAAATATTCATATCAAAATTCTGATAAAGATTTTAGAATTGAAATCAAAATTTTAAATTTTGATTTTAAATATTTAAAAAAATTTAATTTATTCACTGACTTTCCATCATATCAGGTCTTGCCTTTGCTAACTCGTGTAATTATAATAATCGCGAAAATAACGGCCCTAAAATAAATGTACGTACCTTCGAGCCTGTCGACCTCCTTCTGGAGCTTCTGCACGGATCTCTCAGCAAATTCAGCACGTGCCTCAGCCTGCAAAGCAATACAATCTCGTTATAGTAAAATAAAAGATACGTAAATCAAATGGCAATGCAAACAGAAAAAAATTAATATAATTGGCATTTAAATTAACTGAGCTTGTCTTATAAGCTTTTGCCATTGTTCACTTGATTTTTTTTCTGTTTGCATTTTATAAGTTTAATATTGAGTTATTTTGATAAAACAACACGAAAATACAGGCTTTTTTAAATTTTTTATTAATTAGCGCTGTCACACTGTATCTCATGCATGTAATAAAATTAGGGCAAGTAATAAAAAAAAAAAATAAAAAAAATATTTTGAAAACGATAAGAATTACGTTTTCTGCTGATATTGTGTTTAATTTTTTAGCGGTTAATAGGACAAGTTTGCGCAACTTGAAACACTTTAATTTTTTTGCACGCTCATGCTTCATACCTTTGGGGCTCTATCAATTTGGCCTCATCAGTTGAATTGTTTGCTTTTACCTCGAAATCTTTTGCGATATTTTTTGTGTTTACTTTGATGTATATTTATTATGATTAATATTTGTATAAATGTGATTTTAAAGGAAAACATTTTTTTGAATTTTTTAAATATTTTAATTTTGTAACAAATTTTTTTTAATGTACCAATATTTTCCATATAATATTAACTCTTGGAATAAATAATTTAACTTTAATTATATAATTTTGATATTCTTCATGTCACAAAACTCACCTCTTTCAATTGACTGTCCAAAATCTTAACTTGGCCTTCAAATGTTTCCTCCCTTTGTGTAGCCTGGATATTTTGAAAAAGCACAGCAACAAAAAGACAAAAAAGTAATAATTTGTTTAGTAAAAAAACACACACATACAGCATTATTATTGATATTGATATTATTTAGTACGCTTTAAACTACATGCGAATTTTAAATTATTATTTCATTCTTAGGAATACATTTAAGGATGTAAACAATCCTTAATAATTTGTTAGTTTATTATCACGCGTAAAAAAAAACGAAACACATCAAAAGGCATTCCCGAACGAGCGGGTACCTCCTTTAGACGACTGGTCAGAGTTTTAATTTGGTTCTTGTACTCTTCCTCACGTTGGTTGGCCTGTTTACAATATTTTAACATTACTCCTCCAAAAATACATCATGATTATTTTTCTTTTAAACTTTTATTTAAACCATTTTTTAGAAAATATATTATCAACAACTATATTGTGATACCATTGTACAAACAACCATTAAATTTTTCAACATTTTATATTCCCGATAACGATAAAATTTTATATCTTTTGGTCATTACAACCAAGTCTATTTTTAAATTAAAACATAAAAAAATAAATCATACCTTTTCTTCCGAAACCTCGAGTGACTTGAGATTGTTGCCGACGACGCGCAACTCCTCCTCCAGCTCGACGATTTTCCTAAAAAAAAATAGAGAAAAAAAATTGTACATATCAAACTAATTTAACCATCTAATCAAATAAGGGCTCAAAAAGCCCGAGAGTCAGTATTTATGTATATAAACGTGCACGAGAAATCGAACGTCATAGCTTAGTCTGACTCATCTTTACTAGTCATTACGGTATGGTCATGTTTTAAAAAGCAAGCTTTTTTTTTATTTCGCGATCTACCTCTTTTTTTTCTTCTTTGGAGTATTTCGATTTAGTGTATTTTTATCGATGACCGAATCGTAACTCTCGCAGTTCAATATCGTAGTGTGTCGATTCGATGGGATAAAAATAATCGGTTTGTATATAATACCGATCTGCTCTGTGCCGATTGTAATTAGATGTGGGCGTTTACGGTTCGTTGGCGTAATCTCAGCGTATATATTTGTAATACGTGTTCGCTTACAGTATGATTAAATAAAATTAACAATTATTTAAAAAATAATTGAATATTGATTTGCTATAAAATTATTTTTTATAACTTTTTTTTATTTATGCAAATTTTTTTCTTACGGAACTTATAATACAACTCTCTAAATTTCTTTGAGTGAAGATGGCTCTGTTTTTTCTAGTCTTCGAGTGAAATTCACTCGAATTGAGTGAACGGTCACTCGAAGACTAGAAAATGAACGGTCACTCGAAGACTAGAAAAAACAGAGCCACTCTTTTGATTTTGAGTGAAATTTTCACTCAAAGAAATTTAGAGAGAACGTTGTTTTACCTTACAAAAGTTATTTTTATTTTTACTTTTTTTCTTTACAGAACCCATACATCATTACAAAGACTATCGATCTCTCGTGTACACTTACCATAAAAACAGCTCAATTGTAAAAAGAAAAAAGAGAAAGAAAGAGAAAAACAAATGCCAACTCAACACGAAAGCACAAGTAAGTGACAATCATGCAAGAGCCAAAATAAAGGCAGTGCTGGGGGGGCTAGTAGTAGTAGTAGATACATGTATAAAGTGAAATTAATTATGGTGTAGATTATTTATAAGCAGTGGGGGGGGGGGGAGGAGGAGGAAGGAAGTACAGTGCAAGACTTACCTTTCTGACATCTCGGATTTTAATTCAGCGCGTTCAAGGTCCTGTTCCATCATGACTAGCTTTCTGGCGGCCTGTAATATTGCCCAAAAAAAGAGGGGAAAAAAAACGTAAAGAAAACCATGCGTATTACAGTGAAGCTTGCAAAACATATTGGTGATAAAATAATGATATGCGTGTATATTGTTATTATAAATAATAATCGTAGGTACATTAGATTTCTTTTTTTTTTCTGAATAAAAGTTTTGTTTCAAAACAAGTTAAAAAAATTTTTTTAATAATAATTGTTACATGTATCAAAAAAAAAAAAAAAAAATCTAGTGTATCTACGAAGGACACAAAGGGGTATCAATTACACTAAAAATGCATGCTAAAGAAACTCTGTAAATAAAAAAAAAAAGTAAAAAAAGGAAGTCTCGGCTTCTGGTGTTGATAATCATCCACTGGAACTGCTTCGGCATCCGTCTATATGTCTGCTGTTACTGCTAAATCCGGTCACACGAAACTCGAGTTTCTAAATAGGGGATAAAAAGCATCGACCCTAAACGTGGCTCGGTTTTGGCAAAATTTTTTTTTATTATTTAATAATTAAAATGAAAATTAAAAATTCAAGAGTGTACTTTACAAGAAAAAAAAAATAGTACATAATACGACTGATTTAAAGATCTTTATTTATAAACGTGGTATATTAGGAATTTGGAATGTGGATTAATGGGAAATATTATTACAAATATACAGGAACTTTTTAAGAAATATAAATATCATCTCTGGTGGATCTTGTTATTTTGAGTCTAAATTTGATTAAGGATCTCCAAAACACATGCAGGTTTCAGTTAACGTTTTACAATTCCTGTAAAAAATTAAAAATAATAAGAAAAAAGAATTTTAACTTTAATTACTTTTGAAAAAATTCAACCAATTTCCGTAAGTCAAGGTCAAATCAACTCTACAAATTTTATTAAACACAGAACAAATTTTAATTACGATTTTCTATGCAATTTCACAGTGCACGATATCTTGCTTTATCTCAAAAGCAAAAAAGTATTTAATTTTTTTTTTGACAGAGTTGAATTGACCCTGCATTACGGGTATAACTCAATAACCCGAATCTTGTTCCAAGCCCTAATCTAAATTTCATAATAAAATTATCTCACGTACACGATCTTCACAACCACGATTACCTTCAAGTTAATTAAAAAAGAAAAAAAGGTTACTATTTTACCGTATCTGCCAAAACCGAACCAGTTCAAGTCTTTTCTTTAGTCACTCATCAAAAATGGAGAGTAAAGCATATTAGTTCAAAAAAAAGGGAGGGTCTAAATAACGCCACACAAAAATTGTACACTTATATAAACAAAAAGGATAATAAATAATAAATTATATCCATAAGGTTAATTCAACATCTAAGCTTAACTGACGGTATTGCAATGCGTTTGTTCAGGCTTAAAGATGAAAAAAAGTAAGAGTCAAGAGAAAATAGTGCAGAGATAAATAGATAGATAGAGATAGGTGATGAAGGTGCAGTACGAAAACGGAAGAGAAAAGGAAATTGGATAAGACGAAAAGGCTTATTTTATCGTATTGAGTTGGAAAAAAAAAACAAGAAGAGCATAAGTAGAAAGAAGAAGGTGCAAAAAAAAAAACGAGCCAAGAACTGCATAAATATAAAAAAAAAAATATATATGTGTGCGCGTATGTATTTGTGTGTGGTGCTTACGACTCGCCAGCCTCGGCACGTTCCTCGGCACGCTCCAAATCAGCTTCGACCATGGCCAATTTACGGGCAACCTGCATTTACAAAGGACGTTAAAATGAGTGTTGTCGATAGTTTTTTTTTAAATACCGATCTTGGTCTCTCCCTTCTAATACCGTATACGATTATATTATATTATTAAGATGTATATCGGTAAAGAGAAAACCTTTTTGAAAAGTATTCATTTTTTTTTATTTTTGATTACTGGTGATGAGACGAACGAGATGATTTTTTGAGTAGTTAATTTTTTTTATCGTATCTGTTCAAATTATTTAATAAACGATTTGTATTATTAATATGCTGTGGATACTACTTTAATTACAGAAAATTTTTGCAAAAATAAGGTTACTATTAACTCAAAAAATTTTGTAATTCAATTTAAAATTTTTTTTTTGTGTACTCGTTTGTCTCTTCTCAGTTTATTTTAACAAAATTTTAATTTTGTTTAAAAAATATAATTTTCAAATATCACACTTAAAATATCACTTCAAGATTAAAACACTCACAATTTAAAAAAAAATAAAAAAATTGAAAAAAAAATTTAAATAAACGCAGGGAAACACAAAAAACTTTCTGGAAGTACCATGGTTAGTTGATTACTGAAAAAAATTTTTAAATTCAAAACAAAACATGTTATTATATTTGGCGCCTCCGTTTATATATTACGCCATGCTCGTCCAAAACAGCAGTTAGTTATGTATCTATGCAGGACAATAAATATTATGTTAAGCATTATTTTTAACACTTAACAACCAATTCAAATTATATTTTTATTTTTTTTTTTAATTCTGCAAGGTATAATTTTTGCGGTTTTTTTTTAAAAAAAAGCACATTTATAAAAAAATCAAAGAATCAATTTTGATTCTTATTAGCGATACTAACTCGACAGTCGAACATTGTGTACAATGCACAAAAAATAAACCCACCTGGATTATTTTAAACTTTGAGGCTGATTATGTCACCGTAATTTTAAAAACGATTATAACAAAATAAAAAATTATAAAAAATCCTTTCATTAAACAAAATCAAACAAACCTTTTTACCTCTTTCCCAACCAAATCAAAAGAAAAAAATATTTTTTCCCATATAAAAACCATTTCAAAAATTCCAGTGACAAACAACAGCCATATCTCAGTATGCAAAGAACACACCACACCACGATTCTTCAACTGAGCCTCGGGATAGTCTTATACCGTCCGTTATTACAAATAAAGACTATACGAACGCGAATCCCACTTGTGAAGCCGCGTGCGAACACAAGAGGAGCTCAAGAACGAAAGAAAGAAAGAAGAAAAAAAAAAGGAAGAAAACGTGCGCGAACTGTAATATTCATGAAATTCGAAAGAGAGAAAGAAAGAAAGAAAAGGAGAGACTGGCATATAAGCCAATCGAGTTTCTACGAACATACAGTACTCCGGGACTGTTTTTTTTTTTTTCGTTTTACTAGTTTACCGAGGCTTGAAACGACGAAAGAGATAGAGTTCTAATTTTCTTAGTATCCGAATGAGATTGATGCGTATAATAATTGCATTCCCGACAGTTTTATAATTGAATATTATATAAAGTAATTTCGCGATCATGCAAAAATTTTTTATTTAATTTATTTTAAACGGATATCCTTATATTTACATAATATAACAGTTATAATAAAACTAGAAGAGAAAAAATTTTTTTTTTTTTGTTTTATTAAAACATATGACTTGCCTCATGATTCACGGCCCCAAAGCAACTGACCATTGAATAATCAGAGTCGAACGCGTGTTTGTTTTTCCTTTTTTTTTTTGCACTAAACGTTGATTTTAAAACTAAAAATGGTAATGGAACGAATATGGTCATATTATATTCTTTCTCGTAATTAAGTATTAAATTCGCGCACAATAATAGTTCAGTCTTTAATTAATAAAAATAAAAAGGAAACAGCAAGTCTTTTCGTCGATCACGATTTTTAAAATTAAATCTCTAACAATAAGGCTAATAAAGACTTAATATAAATAGTCATAATTAATAATATTAATGATGATAGTCTAATCGAACAATTTTTAATTTGGCCATACAACTTTGAAAAACACATTTATCTCAATATATATCTCTCTATACTATAATAATCCTGAATAAAATTTCCCACCTAACTTTTTGATTTAGCACCAATATATAGTTTTTTCAACAAATAAAATATTCTTTTACCCTCACATATTACATGAATAATCACCGATGTTTAATTTTATCACATTATTGATTCTTATAACACTTCACGATTTATACCGATTGCTATTCACAATCTTATAAAGATTTTTTCTTATTAAGAGCACCAGCACTTTTTTTTTCAGCTTATGTACAATAAACTTTTTTATTTTTTATGTACACTGAGCACCACTTGCTAGGCCAATATATTTCCCTATCATCAGATTTTTTTCAATATCTAACGTGAACCAATCCCTGAGTTGATACCCTTAGGTAAAAATCAAGTTGTTCTCGCAAGGGTTAAAATGCAAAACAGCAAGTAACCAGATAAATTTTAAATATATCTGGATCTGCCGTCGCGCACATAATCATCACGCTTTTTAAAACACACACACCTTTTTTTAAACGAGCGCACGTTTGTTAGGCACTTGATTCGATATATATTTCGATAAATATATATCTACATAATAAACAATATCTCGGGCGAATCAAAATTATCAAAAAATAAAAATAAAGTTCTCTTATATACACATTATCCCAAGGTAAACCAAAACACCAAAAATTGAAAAAAGTATATATAAGAGAAAACAATTTTTTTTTTTTTTTTTAAATTTTTGATATAAAATAAGCCCCAAAGATAATGAAAAACTAGGATTATTATTATTATAATCCTTGATTATTATTATCTATCACAACAACATTATCAGTAGTAGTATCAGTAGCACAAGCATCAACACTAGCGAGTAGATGACAAGTAGTAGCAGTAGTAGCGGGCAATGCAAAGCCCGCGGGCTCGCAAACCTCATCGTATTTCTTGTCTGCTTCCTCAGCTAAAAAGCGAGCTTCCTTCAATTGATTTTCCAATGCATCCATACGTTCCTCATCCGCCAAGCTGCGGTTCTCGAGAATCTTCCGTGCGCTTTATATATAATTAAAATATGTTTATTAATATTTTTTTTGGGATTTATATGATTTTTTTGAAGAGGAATTTTTAATTGATGTATTTTCTTGACTGCTCTGCTACTTGGTGTTGGTTTTTTATTATAGAGGCTGCTCTGCTCTGCTTGATTTTTGGTGAACCTAAGATTTTTTTTATTAGAAAGTTAAGGTTGCCGATCGATTCCTGTTTTTTTTTTTTTTTTTTTTTTCGTTTTTTTTTTTATTTTTTATTTTTTTTTTTTTTTTTTTTTTATAGACATCCTATTTAGCTTATATTTAACGATAACTTATTATCTAAAGGGATAAAATGATCATGTGTCCTATCGTCATCACTTTGATGCTAATTAGCATCTTTAAACCCACCTCTTCGTATTTTTTGTCAGCCTCCTCGGCAATGAGTTTAGCTTGAGCTAACTGTTGCTCCAACAACGATACCCGGTCGTCTTCCATGTTTGTGCGATTTTCGAGAGCCTTGCGTATCCTAATGGTTTTTTTTTTGTTGTTGTTTTTTTTCGAAGGAGAAACACACAATAATTGGATTTTTAAAATATTAGTTTAAAACGTTGAAAGATATTTATTTTTTAATATAATTTTTTTTTATTAATTTTAATTGAGAAAAGTGAATGAAAATTTGGTAAATTGGATAGAAGAGAATTAAAACAAATTTTGATAAAAGCAAAATGATTTTGTTTCTTTCAACGTCTGAATATATGGTGAGGAGGATATGGATATTTCAAAATTTTTTGTAATTTATAATTTAATTTTTTTGAATTTAAATAACAAATATTTTCATAAATTTTTCAAAATTGAAATGTAAAAAATATGTATTTTTGAGTATCAAGATATTAAATTTTCTTTTAAAATGCACTGGATAATGATTTTAAATAATTAAAATTTTTTAATTTTTTCTTTTTAAAAAATGAATAAAAAAGACTATTTATTTGAATAAAAAAAAGAGTAACAGTGTAATAGTTACTGACATTAATTTAATCTGACAAGATAATAAAACAGGAAATGTCTCTATTCAGGAAATGAGATAACTTTATGGTATGTTTTATGTCTAATTGGTAAATGGAAGAGTTTTGGGATATTTTCAAACCTTAGAAGCTTAAATAATATTATTTTCATATTTTATCCAGAAAAATATTTCAATAATTAACAATAGTCTCAAATAATTTAAGATAAAAGAATAAAAAATTAATAAAAGTTAAACTTCACATTAGAATAAATAAAATATTTTCCTGGATAAATAAGATAATGCACCAATCGAGTCATAAGCATCAATGCTAAAAAAATGACATCTTTGTAACCCGACTTTAAACAAAGCGATCTTCCATAATTCAAATCTTCACTTTCTATCACAAGCATTGCATCAAATTTCCATCAACAACTTCACATTGACCGTAGATACTACAATATACTCGCGATCCTTCAATAATAATAATAATCATCGGTCAACTCAAATGCCACAAGGCCAAATATCAAAAAGACAAGGCGAAAAAAATTTCAAGCCTCCGATTACCCGATCCTATACACTCAACTATCCAATATATCTAACGTCATAACTCTGGAATGCGAAGATGCATATGACTCGTTATTAGCTTTGCATTAGAGTATGTATAAAGAAACCACCCATCACGAATAATCACTCGTATAAAATCCAAGTTATAGTGATCGATTAAAAATTTTACTTTTGTAAAATAAATTATAAGAAAAGATTAACTTAGCTATTTTGAGTGAAATTCGATTTGGTGATTATATTGTTGAGGTGTGAGATTATTTAAGATGAGGTGTGTTTTATGTTTCTGAGAAATTATTAAATATTCAAAAAGTTAAAAAATTAATGACACTGATTGTGAAAGTATAAGAAGATATATTATTAACGTAACAATGAGTCAGAGGTCAGGTATTAAAGATTTGTGTCTTTGAAAAATTTTAATTCGTGATTCATATTAGGAATATATTGACTTCAGTTCAAAGAATATATTTTTTTTGATGTAATACAAGTAATAGATGTTACAAATTCTTTGTATTATTTAATTAATTACTTTGATTTTTAGTATTAACTTAGTAAAATAATTTTAAATTTCATTTGTAAATTATTCTCAGAAACATATTCAAATTCAAATAAAAGTTAGAGTATCATTTATAATTAAATTCTCCCTCAAAATTAAAAGTTTTTAATCATATTTAATCAACATCATCAATTACCCAAAATATCCCAAACAAACAACAATACCTTTAACATTCATCCACCTCAATCTTAAAAAATCCCAAACCCCATTATTTTCATCTGCTAAAATAGCAGACCAATAAAAAAAAATCAAAATTAAAAAAAAAAAAAAATATTCCTCATAAAAATCCTTACCGTTCGCTTTCATCAGCAGCCTGAGAGGCTTCAGCTAATTTAGCTGTAGCCGTAGCCAAACGTTCTTCGGATCTTTCAAGATCCTCTTCCAACAGCTGGATACGCCGATTGAGAGCGGCGACCTCGGATTCAGCCTGTAACAATCGAAATACGATTTTCGTTAATCTCACACTTGTCATTTCTCGTGATGCTCATGATGTTATTATATAAAACGTATCTTTTTTATTCTTTACCCTCCCAGCCCCTTACACATTTTTTTTCTTTCTTTTTATACTGCTTAGAATTTGAGTCTCTGTATTTGGCTTTGCAAGCACGTATATATATAGATAAAAGTTCTATTGTCGTAGAGGAATATCTTATTTTTAGATCGATTATTAATATGCTTGCTTTGTGTCTATGATCTTGCAAGCAAAAATTCGTTTGACTCGGAAGTGTTCAAAGGTTGATTTTTTTTTTAATACATTTTTTATTCAATCGCTTATTCAAATCATTCTTTTTGAATGTGTTACGTAATAAAATTGTAGAGATTAATTTATAGTTATATAGAACCTTGTTCCTTTTTTTTTTTTTTAAATATACATACTTTAAAAACTTATAAATAAATCTTGATAATTTGAATTTCATAAATTTTTTCTTTTAAATATACTTTGTAATTTGCTAAATTCTCTTCGTCTTTCTATAGACGTGAAAATCAAGCAACGAGATATTACTAAAAGCTACATTGCAATGACGGCATAATGCTAAGTCAAACAACTAACGTCATGATGTCACAGAGAATATTTTAACGCTTAATAAACCTTTTTACTAGTAACAGCTTACAATTATGACAAAAAAAAACTATACATCTTTTTTTTTAAAAAAATTTTTATATATAAATCTAATTTGACCTCTTTATTCAGCCATATCGCCAACATTTTCTTTTTAAAATTATCTTTCAAAATCATTTTTCTCTTCGCTTCTCTTACACCAAATTTTTGAATATATAAAAATAATACTCAACAAATTCTTACAATTCTCATCTTTAAAAAAACATTAAACAACAAAACACATGTCCATCCCATCTTTTAGCTACACATTATCATATCTATATATATATCCATCCTAGACCGAGAATTTCCATGCTCACGAGACAGGCAAAGTGAGGAATACATATCTAGTGCACGTCACACACACATACACATACACAGTATATAACGGCGCGAGCTCTCAATTAACGCGATTGAAAACATCAGCCGAGGCTAAATCGGCCCTGCCTCTATATACATATACATTTACACATACACACACATAGTATATATAAGTGAGCAACGGCCCCGAATGAGTTTTACCAAGCGTGTAAAACGTGAACCCGTCAGTCCGTTAAAAACTTAAAGAAAGTCGAAATGGAAAAAGCTGGGATCGTCTATATACGGGTGTATATGATTGTTCGCGTGCTATGTAACATAAACTGTATAATATGGATGGGTTTACCAAGAAAGTTTATAGATCGTTTTGAAAAATGTATAATAAAAAGAGATGCGAGATTTATCTATATAGATTGTAAATGCAACAGAGTATTAAACAAATTAAAATAATTGCGGCCCTTTTATATATATATATATAGATGCAAAATTAATTATGAAACATTGGCTTCGCTCGAACGAACCAATTAGTCATGCCAAATTAAAGACAATACTTCGGTTATACATTGTGTGTATGTGTATTATGTGACTGTATATACTTATATATATGTATATCGTTTGGTTGTAAGTTGAGTCATGAGCTTTGCCAACAAATCGCTAGGGTATGTATGTATACGGGAGATGGTTTTGCGTACACTCGCTCACACACAAGGAACCATAGGAGTAGCAAGTTACCTTACAAATAAAAGGGCAGCTATATAGTACAACCTACGCGCTACAATTTTTTTTTTTTTTTTTTTTTACACTAAAAAGAAAACTCTATGTACTATGGTAGTAGAGAAAGGACTTTTATTATTTTCGTGTGCGCGCCCTTTTACGCGTCATCGATTTTTTTTTCTTTTTTTTATGGGGTATGTCTATATAGTACAGTTTGTTTCTCCGGATATCCGTACATATATATATATACAGAATCGTGTACAGGCACTTATATATATACTCCCACACACACACACACACACACACACATACATGTATGTACTCCTCTCGCTTGACTAATTGGTCGCTCGACTTTTTTTTTTTTTATTTTTTTATTTTGTTCGACCTATTGTATACAAGTGACTGTGTTTATATAGGTATAAGAGAGGAGAGTCACCTCGATGCATTAACGATGGAATTAAGTGGCGTCGTCCGTGCGGTTTTGATCACGCCCGATTAATTTCAGACAGGTTATGCAAAACCTGAGGTCAATTCTTTATTTCTTTTTTCGATTTTATTTTTCATTTTGCTTGAAAGATTGATCTTTTGTTTGAATTAGATTGATTTGTATGGTTGGATTGAATTGTTGTTTACGAAGAAAAGAAAAGTTGAAGAAGGGAATGAAAACGATGAATGAATAGAATGGGAGTTAGAAATTCGACGATCAAGGATTTATTCATTCGGTCAATTATGCTAGCAAATCGGTTGACGCGGAATTTTTTCTTGATTATTAATAGGTTGTCACGCTGTTATGAAATTCCAATAAAATTTTTATTTTATATTAATACTTTAATTAGAATTAAATAATAATTAATTAAATAATTTTTTTAATTATGTAAATCAAATTTTTACAAAAAAAAATTATTTAAAACAATTAAAAAAAAAAAAATTTCATTAGAAATAGAAATCTTTATCACAAAATTCAAAGTCCAACAGCTCTGTATATAAATACATATATACCATCCGTATATGTATAATTAAACCTTACGCGTCTCTTACACGTAGTAAGCATCCATGCGTTACACACAACATATAGGTACATACACATAACGGAAGAGTCGATCTGGGTGTGACCCATTCGTATGCCTCGATAGTAATAGTAGTACTACCAGCAATTTATTCTCGACCCTCGTATAATGAAATTTGGTCGAGTATAGTATATAGTATATAGTAATAGAGCACAGCGGGATACGGTAGTGTGTGTAAAAGAGAAGTAGTTATATATAGGTTGACGACGATGAGGAGGAGACGTGTATATAAACGCGAGTACAACCTGTCGCGCACTTTTTTTTTTTTTTATTTTTACTACAAGGCTCACCATCGATTAGGGTCGATCGCGGTGTGAATGCGCTTGATGGTATTACGGGACAGGTGTCTTTTAATGTGCACTCTGTGTTACTCTGCATTTATATCTTCTACTCCTCCTACTTTTTTTTAGTTTTTTTCTTTTTTTAACTTGTTTTATGTTTTAGGGTTTATTTTTTTAGGATCGAAAATATCATTTTTTTTAACTTAAAAATCATGGATACTACTTATAGAAGCGCAGCAAACAAAAAATTGAAATAATCGCAAAATAAAAAACTGATAGAATTTATAATTTAATGATAACATTGGTGCCTATAATTTATTTTTATTATTACACAAAAAAAAACCCTAGGTACTATCGACATTTCAAAGATAAAATTCAAAGATTCCCTCAGTATACATATACATATTCTTACAAACCAAAAACTTTTATACTCTCCTTCTCTCTTTTGCTTTTAAACTCTAACACAGCAAGCTTGCACTTACAAACGCTCCATTCACTAGACTTATTAAACCCAGACATTTACCCGCGCACCGCGTCCATATTCCTCCCTCCACCAAAGCACAACTTCCGCGAAAAGCTACGCTTACCAGTCTCGGCCTTTTTATCAGTTATATATATATATATGAGCAGGGCTACGTAAAATCACCCGTTTTTATGGATTTAAAAATTCAAACCTCGCTCAGTGTTAAAAAATTTTTTTGGTTTCTTACGACTTAAGTTAATATACCGGTGATCCAGGACCTTTTTTAATTTACCTACCTAGGTGCGTAATATACTATTTACCTGATTTGGTGTTTTATCTCTTTCAACAACTATAAAAGCCTGCAGATCAATAATAATATTGATTAATTAATTAATTCAACAACTTTTTTTTATATATATCTTTAAAATTAAAGAAGAGAAACAGAAAATTTTATTTAAAAAGATTTTAAAATTAATTTTTTATATTTACCGAAATTCCAGCTATGTACAAAATAACGAAGAAGAGAATTTTAACGTACATGTTGAAATTTTCAAATTAAACTGTAATCAAATCATCAGATCATTCCAATTTATACTGAAAATTCGATACATTTCATTTACATTGATCGTTAGTTATACACAGAACATGTGTGACATAAGTTAATAAGAAATCTTTATCTTTTATACGTCTTTTCCCTTAGTTATTTTCTAAAAATACAAATAAGTACATTGATCTTAATAAAATTTTACACTATAATTGAAAATTTATTGTGAAATTATGTACTTGCGCAAGTTACTGCGGTATTACTCAAGAGTAATATTAAGTATCATTTTTTTACTATCGTCAAAAAATTTAATTACAGACGTTTAGCAGTAATATTAACTGTTACGGAATAAATCATTTTCTTCAAAATTTATTTCTTATCTCTTCGTCTACGAAGTAATTTTAAGTACCTCATCTCTATATAAAATAGTAGATTTTGTCTTTTTCTAATTTATAAGGCTTGTCATTTACAGAAAAAATAAATGGTATTTGATTTTGCCTAATTTTTTTTAGGTAATATTTAATTGCTTAGAAAAAGACGAATGTAGTTAAAAACGTTATAAAAACTTATATCCTGTTGTTGTTGTTGTTGTTGTTGTTGTTGTTGTTGTTGAAGTATAAACCAGTCAAATATTTTTAAGCGACATAAATAATTTATTGTATTGTTTGAATTAAAACGTTAGCTTTTTTGATTGACGAAATGTTTAAGTTTAAATATTAATTACATAACATTTTATTATTTTCTTCCTTCTCTTGTTTTGACGCACATTTACTTTTAATAGTGTGAGTGAAAAATAAAAGCCACCAGACGTTTGTAAAAATTTGTTCATACGTCTATATTTTATTTAAAAAGCCACACGAGCAAGTAATATTTGTTTTTTCGGCTTCACCTTCATATCACGCATATTGGAAAATCCAACTTTTGGGTATGGGCCTCACTTCGCTCGTGCAGTAAATTTTATTCTCGGGCATAGTAAGCTCATTTTTACCCTTTAGTGTATAACATACTAGTTTTTAGCTAACCAACTATTTTTTCCTTCAAATATAGGTCCTAAAAAAAAATTTTTTTAAAACTATGTAATTGCTGATTTTACGTAGCCCTGCTCATATACACGTTACAGAAAAAAAAGACAAGGGAGTAGTAGGCGGAGAGACTTTCACAATGGCACAAAAGTACGCAAAAAAAATGTAGGGAAGGGTAAAAAGGGAGTATATAAATACAAGCGAAGATATAAAGGTATAATGCATTGTAGCGAAGAAGAGAAGAGGAGCTTCTTTTACATTTTTCGAAGCTTATATATTTCTTGAGGGCATTGAAAGAAGAAGAAGAAGAAGGACTCGTCCTTGGCGAATAAAAATAATTGACGTGGCGATACTACTACTGCTGCTGTGCTTCGTTTTTTGCGGCCCTTCGATGGAAATATGTGCAAGGGCTGGCTACTGATGCGATTGTAAGGAACGAAGTAAAAACGGTTGAATTCTTATAATGAAGATTGTTTAGTTTTGAATCGATATTGGAAGGAGTTGGATTGAAAGAGAGATTGAAGTGTTATGATTATTCGAATATATGCTGGATGGTATCTTAAGAGTTTTTTTTTTATGGGATGGATGTTGGGTATAGAGTAAGAAATTGAAATTAATAATTTATATAAATTTCATTTTAATATTTTTTTTAATCAAAATTTTTTAATTTAAAAATTTGTACTAATATACTGAAATTCTATTTAAACAAAGTGTCAACAAAAAAAGTTGATAAAAAAAAATTTTCGTACCGATAACCTTAAAACACAGTCTCAATGAGACGTGAAAACCACGTGCGTGGAACTAAAAAAAAAAACGTGCTGAAAATTATAATGAAACACGTCGCTTTTTCGTGATATATAGTTTTATATATTTTATGCGTAACAGACTCAACATGTGCCATTATCATGTACAACACATGTGCGTACAAAGCACTTTATATATATTTTTTTTCTACCTAAATCAGCAAAGAAATTATCCGTTATTTTATTTTTCATTTCAGTATACGTTTACGTTTATAATAAACAGATAATTTTTTTTTTTTAACAAAAATTAAACGATCATCTTCATTGAAGCGCGTCAACAATTTTCACT
Source organism: Leptomastidea abnormis (assembly GCA_030522805.1). NCBI lineage: Eukaryota > Metazoa > Arthropoda > Insecta > Hymenoptera > Encyrtidae > Leptomastidea > Leptomastidea abnormis. The sequence goes on from JAPYZE010002471.1 coordinate 30,127, forward strand.
TTTAAGTTATGATGTGTGCGTGTACGTGTATTACTTATAAGCTATGAGAGAGAGAAGATTTGCTGACGAGTTGAAAAGAGTTACATCATCACTTTGGAATGCAAAGTCATACTCAAATATATATATATATATATTTTCTTTTTATTCTTCCGTTTTGTAACGATACTTAAAACTTATAATATATATTTCTTCGTCAAATAATTTATGAACTTTCATAAACCATAAACTCAAATATAAAAATAAGCATTTTTAAAAAAAAAAAAAAACATAAACCCTCAAATATTTTCTCTATTCCATCTTATCACACCTACCATTCCTATACAAACCGGGCAACCAAAAAAAAAAGAAAAAAAAAACCATCATCAACCACCAGTAACTTTCAAAATCAGGTCAACGATTGCTCAATAAAAAAAAAAAAGAAAAAATTCAAGGCTATATCACATCAAAGAAAGACATGCTTTCGAACTAGGACTTAAAACTAGGAATATAATCCACACGAGTTTTCAAAGCTATATTATACACGTCACACATATCTATCTTCAAAACAAGAACTCATCACACGTGAATTCCATATTGGGCAGTAGCAGCTATATCAAAGGTAAATACAGACAACACCTCGTTTCGAAAGTTTTTGAAAGATATTCTTGGGTTGTCTGTATGCCAGTCGCTTGTCTATATCGATATAAAATGTCACTCGTAATGAAATATAAAAAAAAGAGAAGATGATGATGATGATGCGTTTGGATGGGTTTGTAACAGTCGCGACGTCGGCCATCGATCCATACCGTTCTAGTTTGCTAAAGGAGACTTGTATATTGCTGTGCTATTGCTACTCTTATGAGAGAAAAAATCAAGCCGGAAAGAGAAGTAATATTATATAGAGATGCTCTCAAATTGCGAGAATATGACCGCTCTCTATTTTTTTTCCTTATTCTACACTCATTCCATATCTCTATTATTTTATTTTATTTTATTCAAAATAAAACAATATTAAATTTTGTAAATACATAAATCATCAAATTTTTTTGTAACTACTCGCTAATGTATTAATTATATTATCAATTTAAGAGAGAGAGAGAGAGAAAAAGAGAAAAAAAACGAGCGTGAAACTAAAACGCGTGCCTTAATAGCAATTGTCGCTCTTTTCTTATCTCAAAGTGCTACGAAACAATGCCAGCCTAGCGAATATATGTGTGTGAGAGATAAGTCATTAGACGGTTAAAACTCGTCTCTAATTGCTCTCTCTACTCTCTTTCTCTTTGTCTCTATAATGTGTAATCCTTAAGGGCATGCCTCAGACCTAACCTAAAACTGTAGTCAATACTCAATCCTTATTTTGCAGTATTCGTCGTTAATTGACATATTTGATAAAATATT
>JAPYZE010002472.1:0-21140 GCA_030522805.1 Leptomastidea abnormis
CTTGGAAGGAAGCTTTATACTCTCGAATTAACAAACTTCAGTATCGAAAAGACTTCAAGGTACACCCCGACTGAACCCAAGCCAACCCTCACCCAGGGCAATAAAACTGCCTTTTCTTTTGACTCTACGCTTCAAACGTTTCACTTCACTGCAGTTTCCCGGTAAAGTAGCGAAAGAGACTTGGAAAAGAAAAAAAAAAAAAGAAATCAGCGACGAAGCAAAAAAAAAAGAAGAAAAAAGAAAAAGAGAAGAAGTTGGGGGGTAAAAGAAACAAGGTTACTCGCCTACTATATACTCCAACTCCCGTGTAACAGTCGAAACTGTGTTGTGTGCCTTACGCGCACGCCGTTATATAGCCTTCTCGTACACTAGACCAGCAAGAAAGAGAGAGATGGAGAGACGGAAGGCAAGCTCGTTTCTTCCTTCCAACAACTATACGCTTGCCTATATACTACACTCTCTTAAAGCTAGTTTCTCTAGAAACAGTTTTTTTTTCTTCTTCTACTTATCCTTCTTCCTCCTTCGTCTTCTCTTCCTTTTTTTTCATTCTCCTTCGTTCTCTCTCACTTGCTCTTCTATATACCTTTTTCTCTTTTCCGCGTCTTTTTCGGCCCTTTCAGTTTTCGGCCGTCACCCTCGATATTTATGGCGAGCTTTGGTGCCGAGAGGGATATGGGGAGGGAGGGGGCAGTTCGGCGCACTTCAAGCTGCTGCCGATGAGAGCGAGAGAAGAGATAAAGAACAGCGTAAGAAAAAAAAGAAAGAAGGACGAAAGAGAAAAAGGGAGAAAAGTCCAGATGGAGGAGTAAAAAGATAAGCAAAAGAAGACACACACTGCACTAAATCTATACGAGGCCATGTGGCATGTTATTCCCAATTCTTTTTTTTTCTTTTTTGGTAATTTTCCTTCAATTGTCTAAATATTAAAAAAAAAGGTTTAAGTAGATATATGGAAGGAACAAAATTGCAAACACTTGTAGATACAATTTCGTATTATCAAAGTCTAATTTCTCATGTACTTTACAATTGAAAAATAAAGAAAGAAAACAGCAAATCGTTGGTGTTTTTCAATCGAATATATATAGTTAACCCAATACAGAAAAAGAGAGAATGATAAAAAAGTAGAGAAAGAAATATACTATATACCAATACACACTCTAACATAGATCGCACAGGAGTTTATAAAAGATTACAGACGATTTCAGGGTTGTATAACAAAAGCCGGTAGGCCGTAACTCCAGTTCGCGTCATGTTCAACCTGAGCTCTAATAAGCCCAGCGGCGCGACGACCGACGACGTGGAGGGAATAGAACTTCTGTATATACTCTTTTTATTTCTCTCATTCTCTCTTTCTCTCGCTTATATTGAGCGTAGTAGAACCACTGCAGATAAAATCTGCCCAAGAAAGAAAAAGAGAGGAAAGAGAGAGAGAGAGGAGTATAAGAAAAGAGAGCCCCAAGTCGTAGAGCTTCCAAGCCGTGAGAAGAGGGCGGATATATAGTGGAGTCCGAGTATATGTGTGTGTATATACGCTCTTGGAGACCCGGGCACGCGCGCGACCCCTGACATACACCCCCCTACCTACCTACCTACCTACCTACTTTGCTGTCCAAGTCAAGGTTATTGTCCATTTCTAGAGGCTGGTTTTACACGGAACGCTTCTCGCTGCTGTTGCTGGTGGATATTTACGCAATGGACCTCTGGATTTAATGAGCCTGCTTTGGTCCTGTTATTGCGGCTGTATTTACGGATTATTCTTATCTTTAACTAGTATATGGGAATGGATCAGTTTATGGGTAGGGAGGAGATTTTGCGCTAATGATCTCACTATAGTACTATTCTTCTTTTCTTATATATATACGATTCATGATTTCGGCTTGTGTGTTCTAAAGGGATTTTTTTTATTTTTACTTATTTTTAAAATATACAAGAGGTTTTGGATTTTTTAGATTTCTAAATGGATTATGTATATGCGATAATGTAAATGATCATGATGTATCTAAGTAGGGAAAAATCTGTAAAAATGTTGATTTCATTTTAGTATCGATTGAGTGTCAAAAAAAAACTTTTTTTTTAATAACATTTTTATAAAAATCCAAAAGGAAATCTAAGAAGACTGATTGAGTATGATTCGATTCTTTAATACGATGACGAACAGCAATAGAGTCTTAAACGAAACGAAATAACGTCATGGTAGAGTATTTCATTCTTCTTCGTATTATAATTATAACAAGTCAGACACACACGATAGGTAGGTATATAAGACATACAACATTTTACAATGATTTACTGCACCTTTAACGTTAGTCACATCAATTCTCGTCTCTTTTCATATGTATATACATATACATGCACGCGAGAGTATTAAATTTCACGATATGTATTATTATATATACATTCATACTATATATACGCTGATGTGTACAGCTGACAAAAGAATATCACATGTATATATATATATATATATATATATGTATCTCTGAATTATTATCATCTGGTTTACCAAGCGATGCGCAATGGAAAAAAGGACAAGGTTCCAAAAAAGGAAAAGCGAAGAAGAAGACAAGGTCTTGAAGAAAAGAGAAGACGAACGATTATTGTCCTGTTAAAATAGAAACGATATCGCGCGCCTCGCGAGAGAAAGAGAAAGAGAGAGAGAGCTGCAAGCGCATATTGCAAGCCTGGATCGATAATCGTGAATAAGACGCTCGAGAAACAGCAGACGGATTTATAGGCTCTCTCTCTCTCTCTCTCTTCCAAGACCCAAAGGCCCTAAGACTCCACTCCCCTCCTTCTCTTTTACGACTATAGTTTACAGTGACAACTGTCGCTCCTCGCTTGAGCTCAATTTAGTTCTTCTTTTTCTTTTTCTCTCACACCAGAATCTTCTCTTTCTCTTTCTCTTTCTTTCTTTCTGATTTATCGATCCAGCTTGCAAATTGCAGCGTAACTAGAAGATCGCGATTATTCGAGGACGAAGATGGACTTGCGGCATATCTGAAGAGAAGAAAATAAGAGAAGGAAGGACGCACTCGACTTTCTCTTTTGTATCGAGTAAGCGCAAATCGATGATTCCTTCAGAAAGAAAAAAAGAGAGAGAGAGAGAGAGACGATGAATCAATCCTTATAGAGCTGTATCTATACTATACGTTGGGAGAAAGCTCAAGGAGCTCGCGAGAGCAGAGCATACTTCTTTATTATTCTTTATGTACTTCGGCTGCTAACTTATCTACAATGCTATAATTATATTTCATTTGCTATATAGCTTTATTTATCGATTTAGTTTTTTCTTTTCTTATTGTTTACGCTCGGTATTTATTTCTTACATAGGATCCATGCTAGAAATCGTTATATTTTATGAATAAATTTTTATTAAAAATATATTATTATTATTTGAATTAAATTTAAAAAAATTGTAAATTGTTCCATAATTATAAAAATAATATTCACGTAATAGCACAGAAATGATATATTATCAATATGATATTTTCGATTGTGCAAGTGTCTAATAGCTTAAGACGAATGTTTATTACTGATATATAGCTATATGCTATATCCCTTACGTAATTAAAAGATAAGACAAACATTCCTTTTTCTACATACATGCATACATACATACATACAATACATATACTTAACTCACGAAAACTGCCACAGCAATATACACACACCTGTGTAATACCAGACACACATCATACACGTACATATTAATCTAACAAAACAAAAAGCTTCCAATATACAGCACATTATTAACCTATGTACTCACACATACACACATACATTTTCACACGAAAGCTATATATAAAAAAAAATCCCCAAGCAGCGAGCTCATCATTTTACACTATACACATTGTAGCTTTAAACGTACATAGATGCCAATTAATAATTGATAAACGTCCAAGAGTCGCATAGCAGCACCAGCACCAGCACCAGCAGCAATATCAGCAGCAAGAAAATAAATCGACGAATAAAAGTTTTTGAAATTAAACAAAATAAATCACACAAGTCGCTGTATATACATGTACAGTGTTTATAACCGATGGCATGGCTCCGATTATACTCGAACCTCTTCATTTCTCAGCGCCTCTACTAGCTATATAGCTGCTCTGTAAACTCCTCCACTCCCTTTCCTTCTATACTGCTCTTACAGACTTTATATAGATATACACAAATAGGAAGAAGAAAAAGAAAAGGGGGGTTACAGGGAAAGCATAATTCACTTGTGCTCCCGTTGATTGCGCGGTTCCGGCATTTTCGCCGCGCTGCTGCCCCGAAAAGAAAAGCGATGAAGTACAACAAAAATACGTGTATAAACGCGAGCAGCAATGTTTTACAGGAGGAGGAGGAGGCGGGACGAGCTTTGCGCTTTCGATCGGTTATAGCAGGGTGAAGAGAGGGGAAGCCCCCGGCTTTTATGTATATACATGTATATACTTATCCAGCAGCTTATGAAATGCATCAGATGTAGGTGTGATTTAAGGCGCGCAAGTGAGTGAGATGGGAAGGGGGTAAGGAGGACTTTCGTTTCACCGCGCGGCTCTTCGATTAACCGTTATGTCGACGCTCGTAAATAAGATTTTCCATACTAATGCACCCTATACATATTACTATATAGGTTTACGTACACACCTGACGAGAAGGAAGGGGATTTGAGTCGCTTCCTTTTTATTTTTCCTTTTATTTTTTTTAAATTTCTACAAGTCGTGGCGTTTTTTTAAGCGAGATATGTTGCGAGAGAGAGAACGAGAAACTCTCTGGAAATTGTACGTTTTCCAGTTTGGTAATTTATGACCGTTGATCGTCGACGAGCAGCTACGGGCACTTGATTTTTTTTTGTTGCTGCGGCTTGTGTACGACTTCTTCGTGTACTTTTCTCTCTCTCTCTCTCTCTCTCTCTCTCTCTCTCTCTCTTTCTTGCTCTTACGCGTACGCTTGCGTAAGCTATAAGAGAGTCGGTGTCGGTTTTTCAGCTGTAGAGGCCTTTGAATGTGTGTGTGTGTGTGTGTGTGTGTGTCTTTAGGAGCTTTCCATCATCGTTGTAATTTATAACTAGCTTCTTACTGAGACTATTACAAGAAGTTGTGTGAGTGCTGCGATGTGAAAAACTTACGAGGCGTGTAATTTTAATGTTTTTTAAAGCGATTATTACTTTAATAATTTTTTTTTTTTATACATATAACACTTTAACGATTTTTATGATAGAAAATAAAATTAATAAATAAATAAATTAAATAATTTATTATATCAAAATTTACTAATGCGACAATAAAAACAAATTATTTTTAGATGTAGAAAATTTATCAGATTTTTTGAAATATCATTTCAAATTACATCGTAAAACGATTTTGAAAACAAAATTTACAATTCGTTTACTTTGTATAAGGTAACAAGTGCGTAAGACCAGCTGTCTAAAAACAAAGCAAACTTTATAAAGTCTTAAAGTAAAAACTTTAAAGCGTCAAAATCGCAAAAATAAAATCCTACGAAAAGTATAAAAGAAAAAGAAAAAAAGCTGTAGTGAGAAAAATCGCAAGGTAAAAATATAAAGTCTATAGGACTTAGTACAATATATAAATGTGCGCGTGACTGTGAGTTATACATAATATGCACAAATGCAAAAACAGAGCAATCTGATGTCGCAAGGACATGACGAACTACACAACAGGTGCTCTTGACGGAAAGAAGAAAAAAAGCAAACTGTACGGATGTAAACTTGAAAGACATATATGTATGCGATTGAAATTAAAAGTAAGTCCCCGCATTCCTTTCGCAGGCGTATAAGGAGTAGAATGAAGATTTTCGAAAAAAAGTTTAATTACGCTGCAACACACACACACACACACACACACACACACACGCACATCTATGCGCATGTTTAATCTAGCCGCAAAATAATAGAAAGACTTCTATCGGAAGTTGCATGTTCCACGTCTGTATAGCAAGCAGAGTTGAGTTCTCTAGATATAGTTCGTGAGACTTTGGCAGAGAGGTTACACCGTGTTTTAGTAACTGTAACAGTCTATAGACAGCGTCTGGACACATCTTCTCATTCTCTTCTTTGGAGGTCCACGTGTGTAAGCGCGTGAGATTTATCGCTTTTTCATTTTTAATAGCTATTAGTATATAGGTATACAAGTATATAGTATATAGGTGGAGTCAAAGATGTACAAAAAGAATCTACCGCTCGTCTTCTATACTTGAGAAAGAGAAGCTTTTCACTGATGGAAGTGCAACTGATGCTCTATATACCTCCTGCATACAACGAAAAAGCTACTGCAATTGATTTCTTTTCTTCGACCGATGTGTGTGTGTGTGTGGGTGTGTGTGTGTGCTCTCCTATTATTCGATTCTTCCCGTATATGCTACGTAATATACGTATAAAAGCGATTCCGTTTGTTCTCGCACGGCTCTGGCATTGTTAGATCTATCTTTAACAGCTGGGATTTTTCGATTCTTATCACCGGCTTTGGGGTTTGAAATAACTGGTTGGAGAACATGAGACGAACAAGGGGAAAATGGAAGATTACGTTTGGTTTGAATTCTCATTTTTTTTTTTTTTTTTCGATAAGACACTGCGAGGATCTGTTAGTGTTTTATAATACGAGAGCTTCTCTTTGGAATTTTAGTCTTATTTATTTGTGTGCTGTAAAAATTGCGTGTATTTATCAAGTATCTTTTTTTTCTTCTTTTTTTGCTAAATACAATTTTATATTGATTGGCTAATTTTATTTTAATAGGATAAATTACATAACTTATTTGTTTTTATCATACATTTCTTCATAATTTTTAAAGTTAATTTACAATTATACCCACAAAACATATATACCCCATAAATCATTTAAAGCGCAAAAACCATAGCAATATTATTATTATTCATTCGAAATAAAACCAACATTACATCGGCAAAACCTCAAACGCATGTTCCCGAACTCATAATATCCAAGAAGTATCACTTGCACACACGAAGCCCGCACCATTCACTACGACCCTCAAAAAAAAAAAAGAGAGAAAAAAAAAGAAAGCATAAGTCCAAAGTCGAAGGCGCCAGGAGGGCGAAAGTGTCGCGAGAGAAGAGCAAATCCACCGGACCGCACATCTATATACATATCCATAAGACACACGCACATCGCACAAGCAGAGAAAGAAAGAAAGAGCGCGGTCAGAAAAACGCCGTAAAAACATTTTACGACCAGGCGCGAGATCCTCCCCCCTTCCTTCATACACATATCTTCTCACTCACGCATATACACACTCACACACTTACATCAAGAGAAAGAAAGTAACAAAAGCATATAGTTTGCCTGACGGCGCTCCAGGTCGTAGGTTTATAAGCGCCGTCGTCCCAGCTCCTTTTTTTTTTTTTATTTGCCGCTTCCTTACCCCGAGGCTACCCCATGACCTTGAGGCCCTTTAAAGTCAGGCATAAGCCTCATTACTAGGTCCCTTTTAGCTTGAATGAAGCGTTCAGCAAAAGAGAGAGAGGAAAAGAGAGAAAGAGAGAAGCGCTTGACTGTTCTTTAATAAGCTACGCGACTTTATGGCTCGACGCGCTCACAAGAGCGAATACGTTCACGAGGTTTCTTATATACCTACCTACCTATACCTACCTACTCTTTGCTGCAAACGTTCTTTTGGCTATTCAAACGCTGTTTTATATTCGAGCTTCTGGATTTATCAAGGCCAAAGCTTATTTACTCTTAAATTTCTTCTTGTAATTTTTTTTCCTGTTACGTTAATTTAGTAAAATGTCTTTATTAATTATTTAAAGAATAATGCTACAGTAAAAGTTATTAATTATTATTGTAATTTTTAAATAAAACTATAAACATCTTTATTTTATTTATTTATTGATATACGGGCTTTACAACCATTTGATTTTTTGTTGCTACTTATGACATTTATGACATATTTAAAAATAAATTATTTTTTAATTTACAATTTACTTTATTAATGATTGTTGATAGTACTCATTTGATATTTCAAAAATTTTTATAAAAAAAAAATTGTCGAATTAAATATTATAATTAATAAATATAAACATTTAATTGGAAATGCTATTCTTTTAATTTATCTAGCCTTTTTAACACTCTGTTAAGTGTATTTCAGTATGTGAGAGAGCTTGTGCAATGACTTAGCCGATATACGTCAGGAATCGAACCCACAATCTGTAGATTACGAAGCTGCGACGTTTTGCAAACTAATCCACTCTAGGCCTTCATTTTCCATTCTATTTTGAAGTAATAAAATAATGCATAATTGCAGTAACTCTTATCATTAAGACTTAGTTTTAATAAAAAACGCAATAATAATCACATCGTAAAAGTGCAAAATTGAGAATTATGTTTTCGGACAGCTGCATCCTTCAACTTCTTCCTTCTTTACAAACTAACTTTCGCCTTGCTTCGTATCTACTCAGTTAATCTAAAACTGCTTTTGCTTTATACCTACTCCTTATTGCAACCAGCCCTATTTTGATCTATAATATTTTGGCATTACCACCTGTCACTGTATTTTGTAAAAAATATACTGCCGATGTCTTTGGTTACGAAGGTAATATATACCTTCACACTCAGCTACTAGAAAATAAAAGTGACAGATTTCATTACTTTATTACCGATCCAGTCGCGCGACTGTTTATGTGAAGATAATCCCAAATTTTACATTTTATTATCTATTATTATACTAAATTTTTTTTGAGCTTTTTAAATTATACAATTTTTTTCTAAATAAAAGAAAAATTACTAAAAATATGTCATTTTAATCAACTAATTTGTAATTTACGTGTGATAATAAGAAATTTATTTAATTACAAGAATAGTTACAAAAATAAAAATACACCCAAAATTAAAAAAATTTTACCAAAAAAAAAAAAATAAAAAAGAAAGACTTAACATTACAAAGTCAAGCCATTAGAAGAAGATTTTTCCTTTGTTTATAAGACCATACCACAGAGCTCAGAACGTCATCAATCTCAATATTCAGACTCAGAAATCCACACGACACGTCCTCGACACTCTCTACGCGTATACGAGTTTCGCTAAAAGCCCCGTACGGTGTCGTAGACTCACCTACTATATACCTTCCAACAGACTCTTAACGAAGACACACATATAAATATACATATACGCATATAAGCTACACGGTATATATACATATGCGCGTCTGGTCAGTTTAAATAGCCTCGGCGTTAATTTTCATAACTGAAACTTCTCCGGAGAGAAGCTGGTGTTGCTGTTGTTGGCTGTATGGGGGTAGCATTCGTAAATGTCCATGCTGGGGCGAAAAGACGAGGATAGGATGTGATCCCAGGGTGCTGCTTATGCTTCGAATGACAAATATTAAGAGAGCAAAGATGTTTGTATGCGTGTGTGTGTACAGGTGCAAGCTAACTAGAACTCACTGTTCGCTGTTTGAGTTAGAATGATATAAAATGAATGTCGCTCTGATTTTGCGAGGAACGTGTTGGATAACTAATTTAGAAGCAACATTTTGGCTTGTATTTTCTTTTTGCTTCTTTTTTATATATTTATACCTCCGGTTATTATCTTAATAGCACCTGGTTACTTTTCGCTTAATATATTGATGTTCCGAAAGTGACTGCAAAATAATCATATAATTTTTTGCAAAAATACTAATGCACTCTTCTATCAATTTTACTACAAAATATATTTTTTTTAATGTTATTTTCATCAATTATTTTTATTTTACACAGTAAAGACATCAAATAAAAATTAAATTTGTCTGTGAATTCAAATAAAATTATAAAAATATTGCCAAATCACTGCAGAAATTAAATCTAGCAAATCAGGAATAGCAATTTGTATTACTTGTTAACACACAAGAAAAAATTTAAATACGAGCGCGTAAAACCTGCAGAGGGGAGTTGAAGTTAAAAAGAAATAAGAAGAAAGGAAAAAAAAAAGAAAACAATAAGCCATAACAGACGAAGAAGACAGGCAGATATGAAAAAACATAAAGAATAAGTTAAAGAGATAAGAGCAAAAAAAGAAAGAAAGAATGAAAGAGGCAAACGCGTATAGGGGGGGGGGGGGGAGGTGTATACGCGCGTTAGCGAAGGGTGTAGGAAAAAACAAAGCCGTCATGGAGAGAGAAAGAGATTGAAAAAAAAAGAAAAGAAAAAGAAAATAGAACGTCGAGAAGCAGCAGATATAGAGGACGGCAAGGTGTAAAGAATAACGCGAGATTCTCAAACGATGCTAAGGCTGCTGTTGCTGCTGGGGGTAGTAAGAGAAAAAGGGAAGCTGAAAAAAAAGATACGCGAGGCGGAAAGGATGTACGGTGGACGGCTGTATACGATGAAGGTAAAGTGAGAGAGAGAGAGAGAGGGAAGAGCAAGTCAGGCGTCGAAAGACGCGCGCGTGAAAGAGAGAGAGAGAGAGAGAGAGAGAGAAAGCTTGAACGCAAGCTGCACAACTTGATAATAATAAACTGAAAAAGGAGCAAAAGACGTTATTTTAAAAGGGAAATGCAGGAGAGTGAGGTGTGAGAGAAGAAGAAGAGTGAGTGAGTGAGTGAGTGAGTGAGAGTAAGGATGTGTATAAATATATATATATATATATATATATATATATATAGAGAAAAGTGAGAGAGAGAGAGAGAAAGAAGAAAAGAGTATAGCGCCGCATTTTTATGTCTTCGCCAGAACTTTTCATCTCCTCTTCCGCGCGCTTTTCTACCTCTCGCGCGTTAACCACCCCCTCCTCCTCCTCCTCCTTCTACTCCTCATGACGCGGAAAGTAAGGAGAGAAAGAGGCAAGGTAAGTGCCGCGTCAGAATAGAAGAGACCAGAGTAAGGAGGAGGGAGGGAGGTAGTACAGAGAGTGAGAGAGAGGCTAAAAACGCGGAATGAAACGGCAGACTGGCGCTGATGAAATTCATAATTTAGATCCAATGGCGTTTTCTTTCTCTCTCTCTCTCTTACTTTTTCCTTCTTCTCTACCTCGTTTAGAATACACTGCTATTTATAGTCGAAATTTTCCACCACCCTCTGAAAACGATCTTTCTCTCTCTCTCTCTCTCTCTCTCTCTCTCTCTCTCTCTCTCTCTTCTTTCGCGAGAAATGCGTTCGTTCGGTATATACTTTTTCCTCCCTTCCTCCTACCCTCTTTTCTATATACTTTACCCACCAACCTCTCTTCCTTTTCCAACTCGTTGTCCGCGAGGTGAGATGCTTGGGAGAGGGTCGCGATTGTACTACTACTACACATACACACATAGTTACACACTTGGATCAAGGTACGCGACGAATGAAATTGGGATTTCACGAGAGAGAAAGAGTATAAGAGAAAGAGGAAGTCTTAGGATGAAGGTTTTCTCGACTGCTCTTTCGACGATTCAAATGTTTCGCGAAAATTGAGTTTTACCTCTTATATTCCATCCTTTTCTAATATACCCTCTCTCTCTCAATACGTTTTCTTCAACGTTACTTTTAACGACGCTTTACTCTATATGTATTATAGGAGTTTTGTAAATGAGACCTAGGGCAATTAAGAAGTGCCTATACATATTTTCTGCGAATCAATTTTTTACACTTGTTACGTATTTACATATCAATAATTTCTTTTTATTATTATTTCAAAGGGTTGATGTAGCATTGATTTCCTTAATTTATCGATCGTATACAGTCTTAATTTACAGTCATACGGGGCGACGGAAAGAATATAAGAGTCGTGACTTTATATATATATATATATATATATGTATAAGAGAATTTAATTATCGCGTATGTATATATAGGTATATATTTATAATTCGACCCCATAGCAGCCTAAAGAATCTAATTAAATTACAGAGTTTAAAGCTTTTAAACGTGCGCGCGAAAATCTGGTGGCTCTCGCTTAATAAGCATTAACACAAAACTCGATAAGTTCATAAATACCAAAGTATATTGAAAGATACGTATACATACTACATATATATATAGGTACTCTACTAAGATGGTAGTACGTACATATAAAATAGCATATATAGTTCGTAAATATGGTCGATCGAGAAAATGATTAACAAACCGATTTTGTATATATACAGGGAGAGAGAAACGATTAAGAGATCGACGGAGCAACTCGAGAGAGAGAGAGAGAGAGAGAGAGAGAGAGACTACTGTATAGCTTACCTAACTGGTGCAAGCTAAACCAGTTGCCAATACATAGGTATATAGAATAGCTGTCACAGGCTATTGCTTCGGTGTGTATATTAAAGTGAAAACGCTTTGAATCATAAGGTGTATACGTATATATATAAAACCCGTGCTTATATCCTTCCGCGGGTGTGTCCCTTTTTCTTCTATAATATACAATTATACGTATAAGAGAAAGAGAAAGAAAGATGCTTATCCAAGCAGGCTTATAATGTACGTATATATGTACATGTGTATGTGTTTGTATAATGTTGAATATGCGAAATGTCCTTCTGTCGACAATTTTTCAGTGCATATATATACTTTCTCGAGACTTGTACTTTTTAGCCAGGCTACAAATAAAAAAAAAAGCTTGTATGTTTCCGAGCAGCTGCTGTAATATACTTATGGTCGTTAGACATGACAATAGTAACTTTTCAAGTGAAATCTTAAATTTATCTATATATACGTAGGTATATATAAAAGAATAGACAGTTACTATTATCATCGATATATTATATGGTATTGCAAAGAGAAGTAGGATATTTTGGAAAAATAAGAAGAAGTAATATGATGATGATGATCATGACTGATTTGGTGAATGTATACATAAGGACGTACAGCAAAACTCTATTAGCTATTACACCCTCGAGAGTATAGTAAGAGAGGCGGTAGCATTTTACGCGAGTTAAACACGACTATGTACATACATACATACATAGCATAGCATATAGTATACAAGAGCCTTACGAAAATGGCATAAGAGAAAAGCTCAGTCTTGTGGATTACATATACATATATAGGTAGAGAGGGAGAATAAAGAAAAGGAGGCCCGAAGGAGTGACGGCTAGATGGCACGCATATGATCTCAAATGGCTATATGGCTAACTCAAGCCTCTCTCTCTCTCTCTCTTTCTCTCTTACTTTCTACCTCTCATTTACTTTTCCTATATACTACTGTCGCGTTATAGCCGACAGTTATCTCTCTCCCCCTCTACTCCTCCCCTTCACCCCCCAGTGTCCCTAATAGGATGTAATATTACACAAAGGGCCGCGTCCACTTGAGTTTTGCGCGGCGCGAGCTTTAACTGCTAGGAGACACGTGAGGAGATGGTAAGGTGGGATGAGTCTGTTATACCTATATACCTACAGCTCTCTCTCTGTCTCTTTTGACTTTCCAGCATTTACGGCTCTCGCATATACATCCCCCTGTCTATCTTAGCGAGGATCGTGCGACTTGGTTTTGCCTGATGTTCTGTTTTTTCTTTCTTTCTTTTTTTTTACTGTGTGGCCTTGTCTTGACAGCCGTGCATGGGGATATGTATATTGCTATGGTGGTTTGTATAAAGTGTAATGAGATATTAATTTTTATTGGAAGGGTTTTTTTTTTATTTTATATGGTAGATAAAGTGGAAGAGGGTTATGAGGGAGAAGATCGACGATCGCGTTTAAGAATTAAGATTGAAAAAAATTTAATAATTTAACGCTTTATTTATTCTCTCTGCGTGTTACTCTGACATGATTTTTCAAAGTGGAGGTTTAACTTATAAGTAATCGTAAATTTTTGATTATTTTTCCGAAAATTAAAATCTTGTTAAGATTATTTAGTGTCGATTTTTAAAAAGGTTTGATATATTGAAAGCAATAGTATAAAATTTTTATTTATACACGATAAGTATTTTACATGTAGGTTCTTTTCTAAAATTTATATTTTATTTTTATTATTGAAAAAACTATAAGATAATAATAATAATAAATTAATTTTTATACATTTATAAATTCATTTATTAATGAACATACTAAGAAAGTTCATATAATCTAAAGCAAACTATTTACACACCTCAACCAAAACAGACAAGCAGGCAAATCGCATAATCGTCTATAGTAAAGTACATATCATTTATCCATCGTAAATTCCCCGTAATTACATTCGATGCGCCACACCTGACGGATGGATCAAAATCGATCGGAATACCGCTGTGTTTCTCCTAATAAGAAAATTCACGATTAGATCCGCGCCTCTATACCATACATATAGATATTATAAGCAAGCAACTCATTTGTTATTATAGCTGTGTTTGCGTGTAAATTTGCATGGTACGTACATATATGTGACGTGTGTGATTACATTGACATTGAGGCCATCACGCAGATCTAATATATTTCTTCTCTTATACATATATACTTCAAACTTATGGATTTATGAATAGATGTCGGATGACGCGCGTATTCATATAGATGTAGTGTTTTTTTTTTCTTTTTACCTGCAGCCGTTGGTAAGTTTCTAGACTTGAAATAGTATATAGTTTTATGAAGTGCTTGTTTGTCTCATTTACTAGTGTTTTATAAAATATCTTTTGATGCGATAAAGTAATGGATGAGAAAACGTAGAATCGATATATTGTGTATAGTAAAGATATCTTATTGGTAAATTTGTAATTTCTATGCTAATGTGCATTAAACATACTTTATTATTATTGTTTTCCCATTTCACCTTATCTTATTTATGTAGTTTAATGAAGAAGAATAAAAGCAGCTAAGATATTCATTTGGTATACGTAGTTTAAAGGAAAGATAAAAAAAAACTTGATTGTTAAAAAAAAAAAAAAGCTTGACGTATAATACTGTTATTCGATTCGAAATTAATTCTATAGCTTAATCAAGCGATACGTTAAAATCAACCTGTCGAGTTATCCAAAAAAATGCGTACCTATAGCTATGTAAACTTCACACACACAAAAATCGTAATTTTAAGCTAAAAAAGAAAATAGAAGAAAAAAAGAGTTGTAAACTCGTAAATACCATATACGCGCAAAATTGCTCATGTACCAAAAGCAACACGTAGTACATATTAATTGAAATCCATCAATCGTCCATAAAGCTTTCCACAAAATAATTAAAACTCACTCTCGGTAGTTCCACACTGCACTACATTTATATACCTGAATAAAAATAAAAAAAAAGAGACATTCACTTTGGAGTCGATGAATTTAAAGCAAGGCCACTCGTGCAACTCACTACACGTTTATTTATGCACGTGTAACGCGTTACCCATACGCTTAAGTGCTAGCGTCCCGCGAGTAGTTCGAATTAACCTTTCGTCGTAGATCGCATAAGCCCAATCAATCTTCCTCTTCCTCTTTCCCTTTATTCCATCTCCATTTCTCTCTCTTTAAACTGTGTCCTATACGCGTGGGCGTTTGCATCCAACGTCGATCGCAGGGGTTTACCATGCCACGAAGAGAAGAGAGAGAGAGAGAGAGAGAGAGAGAAATGGCCCGAAAACGTCCGTCCATCTTCCCTAACCTGTAGACCCGTGTCCATGCTCTTCCGAGAACTGCATCGATTGTCCTGCGCGACTCTCTTTCTCTTTATGTATACCTAACTATATACCTCCCCTGTCTACATCTCCCTACTCTCATCCCTTGCTCACCCTTCTTTGATACTTTACGATTATATGCTTCTTCGCGATCCTTGTACGTTTCTGATGATTTTATTTTTTTCTTTCTTCTTTTTTTTTATTCTGCATGCAGATTTAAAGCTCTTGGTTCTTTCTGACTCTCTTTTTCTTAAGTCGATTCGAGGTTTATGCTAATTTGGAGAACACTATGGACTTACTTTCATTGCTATGGTTTATGTGATATGTACATCTTATAAGTGTGACTTGTTTTATGCAAGTTTCTAATCATACGCATATGTACAAACTATTACGTGGTAATTATATTTCAATTCTATTGTTTAATTTGTTCTTTTTTTCAATTTAAAAATTGTATTAACTTATTCTATTTATTGAACAAGAATTATTTTAAGAACAGTTTATATAACGTTTTCTCTTTCAGTTACAAATTTAATAACTTATTTAACAATTTGATAATTTTGTAATTAAGAAATTAAACTTATAAAAAAATGTTCATAGGTAAAGCATTATTTTCACATATTTATTTATAGTAAAGTTTTACTAAACATTTATTTAAATTTATTAAAAATTTGACAGTTGATATAAAATTTTCTCAATTGTTAAATAATTAAAAAATTTTTTATGGATTATTGAATAAAATTTTTATAAAAATATTTTTAATTTTTATAAATATAGATATAAATTATAAATATAATAAATGACAGAGTATGAGAGTATACTGCTCTTGTTTTTTCTTATTGTTTACAATGTTTTGTATTTTGAAGCCTTTTTGACACTCTTTTAAGAGTATTTTGGTATCAAGCAATTAATTAGATATCGGATGTCAGAATCGAACCAACGATCTTTGGATTACAAAATCTACGCTTTAACACCTGAGTAAGATCAAGGTTTCTTCTTGTTTCGATTTAACATTTTAAAATTTAATCAATTTTTCTTTAATCTTAGAATCTTAAAATATTTTTGAATTATTGAATAACAAAATCAGAATATTACTGATTCTTTTTGGGTACGTTTTGTTAATTAAACATTTTTTATTAGTTTATATTGTTTATAATTGTAGGATGATACACGTCACGTAACTTACTCAATTTTTTTTTTTTTAAATTTAATCAATTTCATAAGTTTAACGAACCAACAAATAATTCTTTATTTTTTTGATAAACTGAATTGCTAAATCTAAAACTTAATATAATATAATTTTAGCGGAATTTAGATTCGTGCAAAAAAATATACATATATTTATGTATAACAAGTTTATATCTAGCATAAACAAAGTATTAAATTCGATATATCTCTCATCAAGTCAGTCAAGCATTAAAGCTAGGAATGATCAAGCGAAAAACACATCTAACGTGTTTTCCTATAATAAGCAATAAATTCAAATTTTTTGCTCGCCCATCTTTGAGTGAGTGAGTGAGAGCTAGCTTATCTTTGCAAATTCTTTCCTCAAGTAGAAGAAGTTCAGTGCTGCTACGAGAAGGTGTAGTATAGATGTATAGATATAATAGCAAAAAGAGAGGCCAAGCTGATGGATGGGAAAAATCGCGATAGCTGAGCGAATCGCTAAATATAGAGAAAACGTTGTCGTCGTCGTTCGTGTTCGTGACGTTCGCGTAAAGTGTGACGAAGAAACGAAAGAAGACGTTTTGGAACGCCCGTAAATAAGTCGATCAACCGCGCTATACGACTCTCAGGGTCACGAAGTGACTACTCCAAAGTTTCTCGAATAAATTAACCTGACTCTGACTATAAGAAATAATCCTACTGAAATTCAGGTAAAAGCAAAAAAAAAAAAAAACGAGCATTATAAGTGATTATTTATAAAAAAGAAAAAAAGGAAAAATATTTTAACCTTACAGAGTACAGTGTATACTTATCAAGTATTAAAGAGCGTCGACAATAAGAGAGTTCAAGTTTAGTGATAAGTCTGCATATGTGCGTGTACGCGCCCATATCAGAATGACGCCAGCTTGAAGGTTGGTAAAAAAAAAGAAAAAAAAAAGAAAAAAATATGTGCCGAGAGGGAGGGGACGAAGGAAGCGGAATGCACAGACTTGCACGCTCGACTTTTAAGTTATGCTGCGAGGACGAGAAGAGAGAGGAGGCGAGGGGAGGAGGGTGAGCCAAGTTTTTCGGGTCCGGAGAGGAGAGAGAGAAAGAGGCAGTAGCTATACGACGACGGCGGATATATACCTTGACGCGCGCTCGCGCATAGCCAGGGCTTTCCAATAAATAACGAGATAATCTCCAGGTGAAATCAGGCGAGTTATGCCCGCGCCATAAAGGCTCCGTTGAGGCGGCGATGTCGTCGTCGTCGTCGTCGTCGTCGTCGTCGTCGTCGTTGTCGTCTTTGGTCGGTGATGCAGACGGGAAACCAAGTGCACGCGCGCGCTCTTATATACATACACATATATATAGATACATATATTTGCTGTGTATCCGATGACGGAGTCCTTGCATGTTAGTATGTGTGTGTGTGTGTGTGTGATTGTTTATTTTTTCATTCGTCTTTTTTGGACGCGAATGCTTCAACTGCGAGCTCAGGATTGATTTATCGAGGGAGGAAAGAGAGAGAGAGAGAGTATCTTGAAAATTTTTTGATCCTCGAGACGAGACCAGGATGAAGAGCTATAGGTACCTATATGTCCAGAAAGAGAAAGACAGTCGTGTAATATTATGTGCTTCTAAGTATATGCAGTTCGAGATCGAAGCTTTCTTTGAAGAAAAAAAGGAAGTGTAGGTATAATATGGACATATGCGAATCGTTGACATATATACGCTTCGGTTTTTGGATATCTACGAGATATAAGAATAAGAGAAGAGCTCGGATATGGTTATGCGCGGCGTTATATTTTACATTAACCAACTGCGCGAGCTCGCTTTTTTCTTTATGTTCAGCCTATACTGCGGTTCCCTCTCCCTTTTCCTCTTGCAGGATTTATTGGACGAGTCGACGGCTGTTATTTTAATGTGATTGGACGGTCGATCAAGTGTCTGTATAAGAATATGTGTGTGTATGTGTGGTTGGTATACGAAAAAGAGAGAGAGGAAAGAAACGTTTCTTCCTATATACACGCGCATATACATCGTCGACGAGTAATAATTTTCACGTTTTTGTTTGGCCAAAGTGTTTGAATATTAAAGCGATAGATATATGTATATGTAAGTATATATCAATGTGTGCTGTCGCAAGAATTTCTCATTTTTTTTCAAACTGCTAATTTCTCTCTCCCTCTCCTCATTCTCTTTCTTCATCACCGATATATGGCAATACAAAATATGACGTGTTTATGACGAGAACGATTTATTTATTTGAATTTTCTTTTCTCTTTTTCTTTATTACTAATAACTGTCTATTTATATAATTAGTCATCTATAGGCACGCTTCGCATTTGTTTTCATATCTAAGCCAATCAGTTCACGAATAAAACGGAGACATCAAAATTTTATTATAGGAGGATTATTATAAAAGTGAGTGATAAGTCAGAAAAGTGAATTAGTTCTTTAAATTTTAATCGATTATGTATAAAAATTGTTGGAAAAAAGGGTGAAAGATTAATTTGAAAAGATGACATGTATATTATGTGATTAACGTAAGGTCTTTTAAGGTATAAGTTACGTTCCCATTCATTTTTATTCATCGCGGAATATACTAGTAGAGCAAAAGGTAATTATATACATTTGTGAAAGTATTTATATTTTCTTGAACTTATATTTGCTTCCAATAATTCTTACAAGATAACGAAAGATTTTCAATTGAATTGGTCGATGTAAAAATTATAAATAGAAATAAAAAAATAAATAAATAAATAAACTGATTCGCAGTAATGGATAAAAAAAAAACAAGAATAATAATGAAGTAATTGGAGCTAATAGTTTTATAATCACGGTAATTAATAACATGAAATAATTCTCATTTGCCTATGTCTCACTGGAAAGTAATTAAGGTTCTCATGGCAGTGGTATTTGGTAAACGTGCATTGATATAATATTTCCGAGTTCGTTTGCTACTTGATATAGTGGGTAAATTAAAATTGTAATCTAGGATAAACTCGCGGTCAAGATCTTAATAGTTAGTAATTATTATTATTTTTTTTTTTTTTTAAAAGTATAACATCCCATTCTTGAAGATGTTTATCAAGAAAAATATAAATATATTTCTTGGTAAATAATTGGAACTTGTAATCGATAACAAAATTAAATTTTATTTCAATAAATAAAATACAATTAAGATAATAAAAAAGTTGATAAATTTTGTTATTTATAGCTATTATTTTTATATGATACATTGTATAGCATATCGGTACTCACAGATAGATATTTTTTGAAGAATCATATTTTATCTTTCTGAAGTTTACTTACCTAAAACAAATAAAAAATAATAATATTAATTATTAATAAATGAAAGCATTTTTAATACATAATTAAAATATTTATATAAAATTATCTTGTTTGCAATGATTATGTATGGAAATATTTTTCAATTAAAAATTGACTTAAAAAACATTCATGAAAGTAAAAATATGTAAATAAATTGTGCAACTCTAAAAAAAAATCGAAAAAAAATAGTAGATACTTGCAATAAAACAATTATAGAAAAAAAAAATAATCATTATAAATTCCACCTCTAATAAGAAGAAACGAAAACGTGAGATACAGTTTAAAGCTCTTTGATACTCATCGAGCCCAACAAATCAAAGGCTATAAAGGAAAGTAAAAAAAAAAGAAAGAGAGAAAGAGAGAGAAAGAGCTATATAGATATGCCAGTATGTCGATCAAACGTCGAGTCGTCCAGAAACGTCTAGATCGATGCTGTCGACGACATAACGTCTCAACTATGGCGACGACGTTTCCATCAAGCTCGTCAGATCGAGAACGCCCAGGCAGAGGCAGTAACAGCAGAAAAAGTATATATACCTATAGTCTGTAGGGGAATAAAGGGTGGGGTACCAGTCTTACTTTTCACTTTTATTGCACGTCAGACTCGCGCCGAGTTCGTCCATCAAGAACACCTCGCTCTCGCACTTCCGTCCGCACCTGATTGCTTGCCAGTTATATATATATGCTGTATATACCTATATACATAACGATTCTACCCTATATCTTCATCGCCTTTTTCACGACTTCTTTTTCTCTCTATCCCACAGTCTCTTTGTATTTATACAGACCAAGACTTTTGTTCCCGGTAATGAATTTTTCTCCTTGGACCTTTCTTTTTTATTCTATCTTTATTTTTTCTCTCGTTTATTTTTATTTTCCTTTTTCAACGACATCGCGATGCTTTGGCGAGAATCTTGATATTCAATGTCACTCTTTCATCCGCAAGTTCTGTCATATTTTTCGTTTTATTATTACTATACATAATTTTTCTTACATTAATGGAGAAATATATAAATTTCCGACTCTTATATTTACTTATTTTTTCTATTCCCACGAGAAATGAAAATGACAGTATATTTTATATACCTACATAAAACTAAAAGTGCTTATGAAAAAACAAAAAAAAAACAAAAAAATAGAAAAAAATCTCGATTAAAAAAGTGGTAAATCACATAGGGTGTCTCTTCGTATGTAGGTAGATATATA